>PVKB01003964.1:0-167237 GCA_004027205.1 Ctenodactylus gundi | reverse complement strand
CTCTCTCTCTCTCTCTCTCTCTCTCTCTCTCTCTGTCTCTCGTCTTTCTCTCTCTCTCGTCTTTCTCTCTGCTCTCCAACTCCCTCCTCCCTACCCCATCCCACCTCTTACACGTCTCAGGTCATGTCGCTGCAGCTCCGGTGGAAATAATAAGATATAAACCACGAGGTTGTTATTTGCATAGAAATAGCATGGAGCCCCAGGCAGCAAGAGAGAAGGACACAGGGATCATTTGTCTAAAATTTTAATGAAAACTTTTGCTGAGGCAGAGATTTTTTTAAAACTTTTTTTCTCTCTGCTTTTCCCCAGCCCTTTCCTCTCCTTCTAATCCCATCACTGATTTAACTTAACATGGTTTCATTTGAAGAGAAAGAGTTGACATGCAACACGTCATACTCACAGAATGCAGCTTGTTCCTTTAATAGATGTGAAGCTGGGGAGACACGCATTCCCAGCATGACACACTGCATGGGGATGTCAAGCTTACATGGCCACCTTCTGTCTCACATATATGATGTTTTTGGCAACTTGTTTTTAGTTTGTGTCTTGCTACCTTTTGCCTCCCAATACTCTGACTTTCTAAGAGATTTTTTTTTTCTTTTTGGTCAATAGCAATAATTTACACATAAAATATAAATATTGTGCTGGCCTTCTCTTTTTTACTTTTTTCACTTTCCATGGTATTCCTGTACATGTTTTATTCATGGGCACCACCCTTTGGCACTCCATTGTTTGTTCCAAAATCTGAAAGTGCTAAAGTACTCCAAATATTACCAAGCTGAGAAGAGAGGCAGTTTCTGGATTTTCTTGAATGCTGTGATATAGATTTGATATTTGAACTAAAGGCTTGTGATTAGAGGCAGACCAGGTAGTTTATTTTATACTCAAAATCAAGAACATATATCTGATTTCTTGCTAACTTCTAGGGTAGACAAATGGTACCAGGGCTATTTTTACTGATAGGAAGACAAAAGAGAACTAACAGAGATGAGATCAGAGTTAGAACATGAACTGGATATTTCTAAGTTTCATTTGTGCTTAGGGGGAGCTTTTTTTTTTTTTTTTTTTTTTTTTTTTTTGATATTGGAAGTTGAGCCCAGGGCCTTCCAACACTGAGCTGCATTTTAGATAGCATCTCACTAAGTTGCTGAGTTGCCTAGGCTGAGTTCAACATTGGAATCCTTCTGCCTCAGCGTCCTAGAGTGCTGTGATACAGGCCTGTACCACAAGGCCTGCCTAATGTTCTAGTCTTTTTTTTTTTGTCCATATGTTGTAAGAGAGGTGACATAAATACTTTAAAACTTCCTAGAGATCTGCTGTTCCCTCTCTTGTAGGGTAGTAGGGCATAGGTTTCTAAACCCACAAACTCAGTGGCCAGGTCTTGAGAAAGCTTCACTGAATGATTGCACAGACGTGGCGAGTCACCCTGTATGCCAGGAGTAAGGCAACCTGGTGAAGGCTGGGACCTGTGTGCTCAGGGTATTGTTAAGGTGGGTCCATAAGGAGCTGAGATGATTTACGGAGTCTTAAACTCTGAAGTCAGGGTGCCACCTATATATTTGCAGTCACGTTTCTCCACCACCCCTCCTCTCGGTTTCTCTTTTGTGTATTTCATGTTGTGCCTTGTGTCAGCTACACTGAAGGACCTGCACGGTTAGGGACACTGGTAGAAGCTGGAGCCTACCAGGTCCCACACATTGCCCAGACCTGGTGAGAGCTCCAGTATATGCAGAGAAATCAGAATTTGCAGTTAGTGAGCATCCTGTGCATAGTCACTGTGGCACAGGTATGGCTTCTGCCATGGTGATGTGTGGTGATACACACATGCAGGAGGTCGTGTGTGTCTTCTTCTGGTAAACATTTTAAAGCTTCTGCTTCTCTTTTAGGAAAAAGAAAAAAAATTTCCATAATCTCATCTGCTTTAGTCAGATCAGGTCCCTAATGCCACTGAATCTGCCAGGGAAAATAAATTATATGCTGAAAGTGACTTAGACTAGTCGTCCTATAGTAAGCTACCTCTGCAGATGTCCCTGAGGAGATGCAGTGCAAGCAAGTTACATCCTGTTCCGGATCCCTTTCAGTTTCCATATACACGGTTAGATGAGGTCAAGCCATGTGCATGGTCATATGTAGCTCTTGTAACATCCAATGTGCACTTCTCACATTCAACTGTGCCGGGCACAGTATCAGAGTTATTCCCTCTGTGGGACTGTGCTGTACCAGGAGCCTACATTGCACAGTGCCTGTGCTCTTCTGTGACTCTGTGACCCACATGAATGAGCCATTAGGGCTCAAGAGGGGAGTGGAGATTAGTTAGCATTGACATTTTCATATAACTAAAAGAGGTTAAGAGTGTGGTCTCTGGAGCTGGGCAGCCTGGGTTTAATTCCTGATTCTGCAGCCTACTTTCTATGACCTTAGGTAATTTACATAACTTCTTTAGGGTACAATTTTATAACTGTCACGTGGGGAGTGATAGTAGTACCACACCATGAGGATCATCACAGGGATTAGGTGATTTGATACAGGAAGACACTGACACTGTTGTACTCTTCTGTGAAGTGCCTTTAGACCCTTTTCTCATTGCAGTTCACTATCCAGGCCATGAAAAGGAAATAGGAACAACATTCTCCATAGTTTCTGGTTCTCTAAAGGCAAAATTCCTTCAAGAAAATATCAGACAGTAGTCATCACCGTAACAGTGCATTCATGGTTTGACTTTCCCAGTAGTTGTTATCTGAAGATAATCAACACACTTTGGAAAGCCATTAGTGTGAGAGGCACCATGTTTGGTCATGATAGGGTAGTATATGTGTCAGTCATCTGTCTACAAGAATCCCCAAGGACTTGTTGATACAGTAGCCCATAATCACTCTAAGGCTCAGACCAGTAATTTGCATTGTTAAAAGTCCCTAACTACTCATTTTCACAATAGACGGTCCCTATACTCTCATAGCTCCAGATGGGATCACTCCTTTTTAAAGAGGGTGTTTTAGCTTCCTTTCTGAAGCCTTGCTTTGGCAGTTCTCAAGAAGGATTACAATGGGCAGGTCTCCTTAATTTTTAAACCCTGACCCCACATGCACAACATGTTGGTAAATCTAGCTCCATTTGTGGGGAGTTGTTGTTTTATGTTCAAATTTATTTTTTTTAAAAAAACCATACCAGGTATGTTTGGCTCTAATAATGAGCATTGGTGATTTGCTTAGCGTCCTAGTCCTCCATACACAGGTTTGGCAGTTTCACAGGGTGAGCTTTGTGACTGAAGTTGCCTCTTGACTATGTCCTATGTGTCCGTGTTGGCTCAGGACTAAGGATTTGGGAAAACTTTTAAGTCCCAGTCCAGAACTTCTAGATAAAATAAGAGCTCTGAGCTTTGCTTAGGGAATTGAGTACAGACTCAGGAATAACTGTATTGGATGACCTATTATGTATTTCTCCATTTTTATTAGTGTATGTAAGCAATATACAGTGGTTTCATTAAGCTTGAGAATTTTCACACAGATATTGTGACAACTTCACATTTCCTTCTCCTCTCTGCTTTTCACCTTCCTACCCTGTTCCTCATCCCCCTTGATTCCCAACATCTCACCCAGTTGAGTCTATTATTTATTTATACTCTGGACCTCTCATATTAGAGAAATCATGCAATATTTAACTTTCTGAGTCTGACCCACTTCACTAAGCATGATATTCTCAAGTTGTTGGATGACCTATTAAAAAGTGATCAAACTTCTTGCAGTTACAGAAGCTTTACATTAAATGAAAATTAAACTTGATCAATCCCCTCCTTGGTGTTTACTAAGTAAGCAACTTTGGGCTTCAGTCTGTTTGGATCACAGTTTACTTTGTGTAAAATGGGGAGCATAATACATTTGCCACCTTAAAATAAAAGGCTAGAGGACCTCTTTCTCATACATTTCTTGTAACTTCTCATGTTTTGTATTGCCATAAAGACATGCATTGATTTGCAGACAGGGAACCATGTTAGGCTATGGCAGAGAGGACACATTGGAAGAAGGGAAGAAAAAAGGATGTTACGTATTAGGGTAGTATGCGTTAGTGAAATTGCATATGGTGATACGTACCATCATCACGTACAAGTGAGATTAAGAATGGAACTTGTGGAGCGTGATGATGTAACATTTCTTATTTAAGTGACAGAAAAATAAATGCTGTATGTTGTTTTCGATCACACGTGGCCTTAGGATTGTGAACCTACTTGGTAGTAGGAAGGATCATCAATAGTCCCAATCGTTGTTTGAATTTTCTTTTGTACCTTTGCCAAAAAGTCATTAATTATGTTTGAAAAATTCAGCCAGAGGGGAGCTTAGTACTTCCTGAGTCAGTCTGTCCCTTTCATGTATATAAAGTTCTTCCTTATATTTAGCCAAAATCTATTTGCCTATACAGAGTGCTCTTAAAAATAGTATACAAAATCAACAAAGAAACTCCCAATTTTATGATATGATCTATGAAAAATTGAATGGAACCAAGGTCTTTCTCATGTACTTTTTCCTTCAGAGCCTGGTCTTGACTGAAAAATAAGGATGAAATGATATTTCAAGAAAGAAAAGCTGGATTCACAAATAACATTCAGTTAAAAGTATGAAATCAGTAGTAATCACAAGAGAAACAGTTAAAATTTTGTTCTATCTTAAAGTATGGTGTGAAACTTGGGGGTTTCCTGTATGTCACCAGGAAAAATTTTTGGAGCCCAATTATCTCCTGCTTTCCCATCACCTGCCTTGTTGAAAGTCAGGATCCTGACACTTGGTTAGATGATGGGTCCTTTTAGGTACCAACAGAAACTCACTGGGCCCAAGGTTCGCAGGAATCAATGAAGATGATGTGACACTAAGGTAATCAGAAAATTAAGTGTACACAAAGGATTGCTGAGCTGTTTGTGATCTTTCTCAGTCGTAGGTGTCCCCATCCCTGCACCTCTGATATATATCTCAGGCCTATCTCCAAAGTGTTTATTTCACCCTCCAGGATTCTGATATCAGGAATATTAGAATAAAGAAATGCCTCTACCTCACACATTCTGTGGTATGCAGGATCTCTGTAGTTTCTGCCTTTAATAAAGCTTTGCTGCTGAGCTCAAGCTAAAGGCCCACTTCAGTCTCTGAGCATGGCTCTTTGGGCAGAGCCATTTCCTCAGCTTCTTCATGTTTTAGTCACTTACATATTACACCTTTGTGTAGTGGTTTTCCTTCACCTTTCTCTTTCTGTACATGTCATAGCTCTGTCTCTACAGATCAGTGTTTACTTGAAGCTTGCTACTCCATCAGCCTTCTTTTCTCCCTTCAACCTTTCTTTCCCCCACAACCCAGCCTGAAACTCAAGTAAATTAGCTTCTCACCCTTGCCCCTCAGTTTAAAAAAATCCTATACTCCTCCAACAGTGTCTACTCCAGGATTTGCAGTCAGCAGCCATCTCCAATAACCATCAGACTGTCAACATTGCAGCTCCCCACTACCTCCCACCTCCCCCATCACTCACCAGAGGAAAAAGAGAGCCCGAGCGAGGGCTTGAAATATATCATGCAATAGTGTATCATGAATTTGTTGTGAATCACAGCAGTGAAGCAGGTTTATTTATTTCTGAGACCTTAAATCAATACAAAGTAGGTCTCTTAGTTCTGAAGCTGGGATGGAGTGTGAAAAAATGAGCCCATTGTACTCTTAAAACTTTGGGGAAAGGAGATGACAGCTATATAATTCCGTTTACCAGGCACTAGGGGCTTTAATATGAAGGTGACAGGGAGCTCTTTGTGCGTTTAGAGCACCATATCTTCTAAATAAAAGATCTGTAGACTTGATAGCGGAGCATAGCTCCAAGTTTAATAATCTCCAAGCATTAGACCAAGCCAATATGTTCCCAAGTCAGAGAGGTCCCCCCTAAACACTCATAAATTAAAAGTGCAAGAACTGTGCACATTGGTAGATCAGAAATGCAAGGACTCCAGTCTTTTCCAGGAGGAAGACAGACCCAGGCCCATGCTGTGCACAGACTGCTGTGTGAATATGATAAAGACTCAGGAAATGAGACTGTTTAGAAACCTGATTTCTGGCTGTTCATCATTCTAGGAAATGTCCCTTGTGCACGGATCCAAATGTAGTGTCCCCTCTCATTCAGAGTGGCCATCATCACACAGTCTGATCAGCTAATGTACACAGTCAGGAACTTTGAATTATGAAAGGAGAAGATTTTGGAGCTTCTTAGATTGAACTACGGATTACCATACCTGGGCGTCAGGTTTTTCTGGTTGATTCTTGACTGGCTCCTAATTTTAATAATGTCTCAGTGTCTGGGATTTAAGCCCTTTAAAATAGTATGCACATCTGAGAAATTGAGAAATTGGTATTATTAAAGAAAAGGACCTACTTAAATTTAACCGACAGCATGAGATGCAAATATAAGTCAAGACCATTAGAACAGATAATGAACTTTGAATATCATCATTTTCTGACCCTGTGATAAAGTATACTTTTCCCTATCAGATTCAGCAAATTTATGAAGTGTGACTGAAAACTGCAGTGAATATTTAAGTTTCTAAAATTTTACAGTAAAAGATACATTGCCATCAGTACCCTCTCAAAATACTCATCCTCACTTCAGACACATCCCGTTGTTCTTGTCACTTTCTGAAATAGTTTGTAAGTCTTTGTTCCTATCTTTATGCGGTGTGATTAAAAATACAATTAGTGCTGCTTCTGAGTGCTATCCAGTGGAAAGGTAGGCTGTTAAAAAATCATTGTGTTCTTTCATATTCACTCTGTGTGTAAGATCTGGCACTGTATAAATCTCTGCCTCTTCCCCAAAGTCAAAATGACCTTGAAAGGTAAACATCTTGTTATTGATCAGGACATTAAAGTAGCCACAACAATATAACTAAAGACACTCAAGAAGGTGGACTTCCAGAACTGCTTCAAAAAGTGGCAAGAGTGATGGGATAAGTATATTCAGTGAAATGTGGAGTATTTTCAGAGGGCTTAATGGCAGTGTATCTTTCCCTGTAATTTAAAAAAAAATTTTTTTAAACATTTACCTCTGTATTTTTTTATCACAGCTCATATGCAGCTCAATTGAACAACCCTAGAATCATAAACCTTACTTAAGGTAGATAGTTACTAGTTTAATTCTAGGTGAAGAATTTTTAGCCTCTACACTGGAAAAAACTAAAATGATAAGAAAGTTGAATCCCATATTTTGCTTAAGAAAGCTACTACACATTATAACACTAATATGAAAGACTTCTTTTGTTTATAGTAGTTTTACTCACTGAAAATTTAAGTTGAAGTTGAGTTTTTGTATTTATTTATTTATTTTTACAGGGTCTCACTCTGTATTCCAGGCTGGTCCTGAACTTACTACGTAATCAAACACATGCAGTCCTCCTGCCTCAGCCTCCTGAGTGCTGGGATTACAGGCGTGCACCACTATACCCCACTTACGTGGTGCTGGAGAATCAAACACAGGGCCTGGTGCTTGCTTGGTAAACACTAAACATTAAGCTACATCCCTAGCCCCAAAGTTGAGTTTTTATAGAGCACTGAGAATTGTGGTAGTTCACATTTACCTATTATATACCTATTATATATAAAAATGTTTATTTTTATATAGCACAGAGGATTGAGATCAGGGCCTTCACAAGCTACATCTCCAGCCTTTTCTCTTGCTAAGGCATTAAGTTGTTCAGGCTAGGCTGAGGCTTGAGATCCTCCTGCCTCAGCTTCCTAGAATGCTGGAATTACAGTTCAGGTCCACAGGCCTGGGTCGGAAGCTGCTCTTTTGAATGAGAAAACGCCCAAAGGCTTCAGAGACAGAGTAGATGCTATTCCCCATGAAGCCATGCCCGAGCAAGCTCCTCTGAACTCCAGTGCCTGCCACTTGCTCCACTATCAGCCTGTTCAGAAAGACCAGTAGGAGGTGACTGAAAAGCAAAGATTTTTTTCCATTTAAAAAAAAATATGATAAAAGACAAGAGCCTAGAATATGTAAAAAATTCTCAGAACTTCAGAAAATAACCCAGTAGTGAAAAACTTAAGAAATTTGAATAGATACTTCACAAAGAAAGATATAAAGATGGTAAGTAAGCTTATCATTGTTTATTAGGGAAATATAAATTAAAACCATAATTCAAAACCACCAATTTTTTAAAAAATCAAATCACTGCAGTTTTTGTTTTTGCCGTGGTAGGGACAAAAAGCTAGGCCTCACACATGTCAGTCAAGCACTCTACCACTAAGCTACATTCCAGGCCTTAACAATAAAATAAAAATTTTTTTTAATGTTTAACTGATAAATTCCTAGTGCTGATGGACTCGGTATTACTAGATTTCTTGTGTACTCGGATAGGTATGTAGAATGTTAATGGCCACTTTGGAAAAGGTGAGTTCTTTTGTTTTGTTAGTAATCCCCTTCCTATGTAATTACTTACTAGAAATGGAAACAGGCACCCAGCCCTGTACATGGACATCTATGAAGGCTCTATTTATCGCCCCCAGATGGGTGAAAACCCATAGCCCTGCCAGCAGAGAACCAACAGGGAGTGTTACAGTGTGATTAGACTGGCATACTAGTTGGCAATCCGAAATACCTAATGCTACTTTTCAGTATCGGTGAGTCCACAACGAAAAGAAGCAGGACTCAGAAGGCTACATACTGTATATTATGTGTTTATAGATTGTAACTTGGTAGAAAAGGCAAAATTGTCAAGGCTGAAAGCAGACCAGTGGTTGTTAGGGGTGGGAATGGGGGACAGATTACAGAGGAACCTAGGGAACTTCTTGGAATGATGTGCATTTTGACTGGATTGTGGTGGTGGGTATAAAAGACTGTGTGTTTGTCAGTAGTTGTAGAATTACACAGCTTATAGTGGATGGCTTTGTTATATGTGTATTATACCTCAATAAATCATACTTTATTAAAAATGTTAAGTATGTTCATATTTGGAGTTGATTTATTGTCAGTATTCGTCAGTGCCTGACTAATTGAGCCGCCAGTGGATCCTTGGGATGAGGGAGTGCCTTTGGCAGGCAGTTTTCTCTCCTGAAGCCTGCGCCTTTTCTCCTACATCTAACAGGCAACTATCACATGGCTTTCCTCTACCCCTTTACATTAAAAACAAGTCTGTTCCGCACCCACTCACCTTCAAACCCTTATCATCCTGCTCTTGTCCAATTCATTCACCTGTTCTCCAGTGAGCCCTACACCTCTGTAAACAGAGGTCTTCCGCTGTTATCTCTTGCCTATCTCTCAGTCTCTTTTTGGCTAAATTTCTTTTCTTACCACTGATTGTATAGCCTGTTTGCCCCAGTTTCTCTTTCAACACACCTGATTACTTCATCGTTTGCTGTTTATGGAGAGATTCTTGATCTGACATCAGATGGTGTTGAGCCCAAATGTAGCTCAAGTCGGGGACTTTTTTTCCCTTCTCAGCTAGTACATGCCACTGAGCTCCTTTTCTACCCACAAGCCAAACCTGCCACCTGCCAGCTAGCACTCCAGTTTGCCAGTGACAGAAGTGGCAGTGAAGGTGAGGAAAAGAAACAACCCTGTGGTTGTGTGTCTTGGAACACCCAAATATTCTGTCTCTCTAGAGATTTAATTCTATTCACTTTTGGATATATTCCTGGAGAAACATTTACACAGTAATATGTGCTGCACCACTTAAAATTGTTAATTGAAGATTGAATTACTTGTCAGCTGTTAAAAATGTAGTCCTTTGAGGCTAAGGAGGAGGATGTTAGCAGCTCTGAGGAAATGAGCTATAGCATTTTTTTCTTCCCCTTCCTCTTTCCTTTGCCCCTCCTTCCCTCATCCTCCCTTTCATCCTTCCTCCTTTCTTTTGTCCCAGATTAACCCCTTTTTTCCATTTCTTTCTTTCTGCCTTACCCAAACCCAACAAATCCCAGGGTAACTTTAACTTAACATCAAGGATGACGTCTGTTGATAATGATCACTCAGCAAATTTACAAAATCCTTCCTCAAATCCGTTTGAGAATGGAGATAATCTAGTGAGGAAGATTGCAGCTAGGAATCAGTTTGTGTAGCCCATTTCTTAGATGAGGCGGAATTTTGTGGTTCCTGCCTCTTTAAATGGAGGATACCCTGCCGTGCTAAATAGTGTTTAAAAAGGGGGAAAGCAGTAATAGATTTCCTTTCTTATTTTATCATCAAAGTGCATCTTTGTTTATACCTTAGAACATGACTGTGAATATTTGCATGTAAACCTAAGGGTTCCCAACATAGTGTGTGTATCAGGACAAAAGCAATTTTTACAAAAATTGAGCTAAGTTGCATCTGTGAAACTTGGAAATTTCAATGCCTGTGCTGACAAATATCCTGACAAGTAAATACTACACTCATTCAGTATTACATAGTGATTTCATTTGCACAAAACCTCGCAACGCTGTGCCACTTCAGTCAAACGTCTGGAGCACTGGGGAAAGGAAGAACGTGTTTATCTTGATCTCCAAAAAGGATTTAAGGGCGAGAGCAGGCGGTATATTAGGCTGTTTTCATTGCCTGTCAGCTGTGGTAAACCTGAGCTGTCTGCAGTGTCTATAGATAAGCAGCAACAGCAGCAGAGGCCTTAGCATGTACGTGTGACTGCGTTCATTTGTATCTCTTCCGTATCTCAGCGTTGCCAAGGCTCCGTGGCATCCTTGGTGGAGCCTATAATAATTGCATCTTCGTTGATCACAGGCTTTTACATAGTGCCCTTAATTCTCAGGTCTGCAGGTGCAATGAGTGGAACACTAGATGAGACTTAAGCTGATAGAGAAACTGGGTGAAGATGCTCTTTCCTTTGACATTCAACCTTTGTTCCATTTCATGAACTGGGCACTTGTCAGCAGAGGACCCTGAGTTGGTGCTGTTTCTAATATTTTGTGGTTCTTTTTTCCCACTTAGACCTGGAGAGCAACAAAGAGTGATCTCAGAAGTGTCTTCTGTGTTTGAGTGGCTTTGTGCTTAAATAGTGATTTGGTGCTGTTGGGTAGATAAAACAGAAGTTTGTGTCATGCGGTAAAAAACTTGAGAGGAATAATTTGGGAATGAAACATGGCCAACAACTTGACAAATACAGAGGTGCCTATGTCAAAGTTTAAAAGAATGACGAATGAAGCCTGCCTTCTTTATGAAAATATTATGCTAAAGAGAGCTGCTCACCCTAGGTTTTTCAATAGAAGGATGGCAGGACATGTTAAGGAAAAACACAGTGGCTCTGACCTTTCATCGTCCTGGATGCCGATGTGGATTTGTTTGATTAATCCAGCATGATTATTTCAGGGTTAGGGAGAATGGATTGGGTCCTAGCCAGATACTGCTTCCTTGGTTGGGGCCTTTGTTGTAGAGTGTTCTAAAATCATTAAAACCACTTGAGTCAGCAACAACCTCTATAAATCAGGAACTATTGTGTGGGCCCTCATTCTTCTGGTGCAGACTGCAGGCCTGAGATCACTGAAGACGAACCGGGGTGCACTACATTCTGCTCACTGATTGTGAAGTGGCTGTGATTGTTGGTATTTGTTTGTAATTAGTTGAGCAGGTTGTATTTGTGTGTGTCTGTCCCCACGCTACCCCCACCTCCCAGGATAAGGCCAGTCAGCGAGACCTATTTGGGCACTGGGAGACAACCCTGTAATTTTTCTCCATTTCTAAAGTAAATGAATCTTCTTATATCACAATCATTTCTGTATCAGAGATCATGTTCTTGGTCACATTAGTTAAGTTTCTTTGGGACCCAGAGGAGAAGAAATGTAGATATACTGCCTGGTTTTCAGAACAATGCCAAATTGTCACAACTTGAGTTTAGTTTGAAAGGGAACGTGCGTTATTGAATCTTGCTCATTCTCACTTTGCCTCTTACTGCACATACAGAGTACAGATGTTGGAAGTAAGCCTTAGGGGTAGAGTGCATACTGGGGTTCGATCCCCAGCACTCCACCCACCCACCCCCAAACAAAATCTTAAAAACCATACAGGATAGAATGGGTAAGTGGAAGAACATCTTTGGTAATAGCCTGGTTCAGGACACTCTTCTTTGAAATGAGGGACAAAGATGTCTGAGGAAGGGACATTTAAACACCAGAGCAGCTCTGAGCCTGCCTTGGTCTCTTTTTTCTGAGCTTTGGTCTGCCGTTGGCTCATTACTGATTTTGGAGATGGATAACATTCTAATGGTTAGACAGTATTCTAGAGGTGTAATGGAAAACTGTGTTTCTGAGTAGAAAAACACTCCTCTATCATAGGCAACGAAGTGTACTTGGGCTTCTGACATAGATTGTGAGTATCAAATCTTCAGGGTCAGCACAGTGTCTCCTTTTATTCCTTTTCCCCCTTTCCAATTTTATTTTAATAATTAAAAATACTGCTGATCACACTGAATGACTTCCAGCAGAGAGACAGTCTGTCCCAGAAGGACCAGTTGTGGGCCATCGGGTTTATGACGACCATAAAATCAGAGCTAGATCAGAGCACGGCCTCCCTGAGTGACAGGGTTTCTGCCTCTGCCAAGGTCCCCCATCAGCTGGATACTTTGGAAATTTGTTGTGGTTTGGTTTTTTGTTCTGTTTTGTTTCCTGATGCATGTGCGAGTGTGCATGTGTGCACACGTTTAAAGATATAAATGAAACAGGTATGTAATGCCCTCTGCCTGTTAGAAAGACTAAAGCTATAAAAATAACAAATGGCGTGTATTTGCTAGAATGTCAAAGTTATGAGTTTATTTTGTAATGATGTGCTCCTGCCTTCATGAGGTAAACTGGCCGTGGCGGAGGTGTTATTAGTAATATGGACTCAGTGGAGCAGAAAGCCGAGTGACCGAGAGATCAGTGTATCAGTCAGAGAGAGGGCAAATGGAAAGAGACAGCGGGAGAATGAGAAAGGAACCGCAGTGCCGGGCTCAGATTAAAGGCGGGCTGAGAGGAGGATGGGCGCCCAGTGGTCAGGTGCAGTCTGCCTTGTCCACAGGGCTCCTGCGGACCTGCTGCCAGCATGATGCTCAGCTTGGGCGGCCTGGAGAGACTTGTTCTCTGTGCTTCCTTATCAAGGAAAGCAGTAATCTGAGAGCAGTTTTGTTTTCCATATTCCTTTCAGAAAAATCTCTTATGCTTTTCCTAACTGAAGTGAAATGGAAACAAGGCCAGCTGGGTCACAATGATGTTATTACTTTGGTCGCCAACTTCTTCAGCCTTTGGAAGGTCTTGATATAGGAGCTGACCTGGCCCTCAAGGGAACCTCTCAAAGCTCCTAACAAGAAGGGGTCAGTTGGGAATATATAGGTACAATTTGCTCCTCCTTAATTTATTAGGTTCTCTCCAGAGAATGAAAAAAAGTAAGAAAGAAATTGTGTGTTGTCATTATTTCTTAAAGGATGACTGAAAAAGAAAAGGGAAAATACTGTAAACGCTCCACAACTGTTTAGAGCTCTCCAGAGCTACCCTAGATGACTGGCAATTACTACATACTCAGCAGTTTGCAATCATCAGTGCTCAGGGTGTGCAGCTCCCTTCTGCTGGGTCAGAAGACCTCCCTCCCCAAAAGAAATTATTACCCAGTCTTCAAGGGGAGAAGAAACCCTACAATTTCCAAGTCCACAAATATTTTCTTTTTTTCTTCTTTAAAGGAAACTTTTTGTCTTCCAGTTGGGGATGTCCTGCAACCTGACAAGGGTTAAACTCTTCAAGAGACTGTGGGACTGGGGCTCTGAATTCCCTCCAGCCCTGGAAGAGAAAGGCAGAGGGAAGCAGGCAGGCTTGAAATAAATCACAGCCCTGCGCTTAGCACACAGAGAGGTTTTGCAGCTGGGGGGTTAGTGCTTGTAGTTTGAGTTGCTTCAGGATTTTTCCAGTCCAAGGGCTTGTGTGGGGGGTGATCAGTTTTAAAAAAGAAATGTAAAGAAAAAGTTAAGATGATGAGGAATCTAACTTGCCCCAAGGTTTCTTTAACTGAGACACATCCCTGGAGATAGTCAGAAGACAAGTGTGTTACCGTTGTTGTGTATTTGTGTAACAGTTCTGCCAGGCCTGTGCATGAACCAGTGCCTCAGGATTCCAAACTACCCATCACTGAAGTTTCAGTTTGGTCACCATGTATATCTCTTGTAGGTAATAAAGAGCCTTTCTTGTTTTTGTGTAGTCTGTTTGTTTATTAGTACTGGAGATCTAACCCAGGGTCTTTGTACTAACCTACATCCCTAGCCCAATTTTTAGTTTTTATTTTGAGACAGGGTCTTACTAGGTTTCTAAATTGCCCAGGGTGGGCTCAAATTTCTGATGCTTCTGCCTCAGCCTCTCAGAGTGCTGGGATTACAGGCCTGTGCCACCAGGTCTGGCTTTGCTGATTTCTAAATTGCAACAATTTATGTGATTATAGAAAGTCTTTTTTTAGTTTTCTAACCTTTCTTTTAAGAAAGGTTCTATTAGTCCTTCAGAACAACCCATGGAGGCTGAAATATCTGTGTTGTGGAGGAGAGAACCTATTTTAGTGAGAATTTTGAAATAGACTGTCTTTATTTCTATGGAAATAAATGTCTTTTCTCGCTGATTTCAGGTCCTTGGGCGTGAAGTGTATACCTCCAACAACCAGCTAGGAGGCATCCAGATCATGCACAACAACGGGGTGACTCATTGCACTGTTTGTGATGACTTTGAGGGGGTTTTCACTGTCCTGCACTGGCTGTCATACATGCCTAAGGTGAGCCCTTCGGACCCACTGACCTTGCCTGCAGATCCCACTATTTCTACCAGTCACTGTCTCTGTGGTGAGAGCTCATCTTTGTGGTAGATTTTTTTTTTTCTTTTAATGAAAGGTTTCTCCAAAACCTCCTGATGTTCTCTTTTCCTTAAGGTCGTCTTTTGGTCTTCTTTTGCCATTGAACTTTATCAGTTAGACCCTTTTTAAATGTTTTCCATCCATTGCCAGAAACCTTCATCAGCTATCTAGGCTCAGATTCTAGCATATTAAAGGCTTTCTCCTCACTTATCCATACTCTGAAGAGATTCCAGAGCATGGTCACACTAGAACTGAGTCAAAATGCACAACTCTGTGCCAGGCTCCAAAAGGGAAACTTGAGACCTGTGCTCATAGCTGGGATGCTCTGGTTAGTGACTGGAGAACAGTGGGTATGATTTTATAAGTGGCCCTTGCTGTCTTTGTCTATAACTGTTGTTGCAGAGTTGGAATATATGATTGCTGTTCACTGGTTGCTGTGCTCTTTCTCTCCCAATCTCCTTTTAGAGTGTGCACAGTTCAGTTCCTCTCCTGAATTCCAAGGATCCTATAGATAGAATCATCGAGTTTGTTCCTACAAAGGCCCCGTATGATCCTCGTTGGATGCTAGCAGGGCGTCCTCACCCAAGTATGTATATGTTTGAGGACTTTCTGGTTGGTACTCTGGCTCTGAAGCTTTTAGTCTATTTTTTTTCTTTTCTTCTCTTTGTCCTTTCTTTTTTTTTCCTTCCTTCCTTTCTTCTTTCTTTGTTTCTTTGTTTTTTAATCCTGGGGTTTGAACCCAGGGCCTTTGCTAAGCCACGAAATTACCCAGGCTAGCTCAAATTTGAGCTCCTCTACCCAGCCTCTCAGAGTGCTGAGATCACAGGCTCTGCCACCCTCCCAGCGTGGGCTTCTTTCAGTCACTGTCCAGTTCCTGTACACATGTGTATGACTGAGCAGATTTGTCTAGAAATGAAAATAATTTTAAAAGGCAGGAAATTCATTAGCAAAGGAAGACTGAGGTTTTGCAAATCACCCATTGAGTCATAAGTGGATATAGTAGAAGAAATAGTTGCTAATTCAGTTCTTTTATTTATCATTTATCATAGTAGTGTCTTACTACTATGTGAGCTCAGAGATTTTAAAACCATAAATATAAGCCATAAAATCATAGACTTATAAGGTCAGAATCTTTTTTTTTTTTTTTTTGATAGTGCTGGAGATCAAACCTAGGCCTCACGTATGCTATGTCAGTTCTGTACTGCTGAGGCGCACCTCCAGCCCAGACAAGAATTTTTGGCCATCTAACACCTATAAACAGGGAAATCAGTCAGGACAGCTTTAGGGATGACCTTTGAAGCCTTGAGTGTAGTGTTGACTGGCCCCCTCTCAGAACACTACTGCTGAGCACCCACATTAATGTGCCTGTCTTGTTATATGAGTAACTGGTACCTGCTTCAGTCATTAAGGTTAACTTTTAAGTTCATTTATTTATGAAAAGTTCTGGATAACTCAAGAACTTTTAAATTCAATAACTATATGGGGTGAAAGCAGGCCCTCCATTCAGACTTATTAATGTATTCTCTCTTTGTGATGGTCTTTTTTCTTTCTTTCTTTCTTTTTTGTTTTTTGTTTTAGAGACAGGGTCTCAATCTGTATCTCAGGCTGGTCCTGAACTCACTGTGGAGCCCAGGCTGGCCTTGGGCTTACAGCAATCCTCCTGTCTCAGCTCCTGAGTACTGGGATTACAGGCATGTACCACCATGCCCAGCTTATGTGGTGCTGGGGAATTGAACTCAGGTACTCAATGCTCGACTTAGTGCTTGCTAGGCAAGCACTTTAGCTGCTGAGACATCCCTCCAGCCCCTAGCAAACCTTTCTTATCTGAATTGATTTTTTATGAAGCCCCAAGTCCCCCTTCTGCAAATTTGGAAGCAATTCGTTCAAGTTATATGAAGAAGTGTGTGTTTTTTCTGCATGTTTATTGGAGCTCTGTCCAATAAAAGCTATATGTAAAAGAGTAGATTGCAAGAGATATTTCATTGCATTTATGAATCATTGTGATTTTGCTAGAAGAAAAAAACCTTTGTAAGGAAAACTTAAACCTTTCTGGGTACCCACTCGAAGCACTTCATGTACATTATTTTGTTTGAACTTACCACCTCTCATAGTTAATGGAGATCATCATTTTACAAGTTCAGGAAATTTGAGTGATTTGTGCAAGGTCACACAGCTGTGTTGAGCAGGGACTTCATTTAATGCCTTATGTAGGTACTCTAGGAAAAATCAACAAAGAAATGTTGATTTCAGTGCCCTTTCTTATTAATACTAATAAAATAATTTCTTATACATTGGCAGAAAAATCTTACCTTTTATTTTTATGTATGATTATGATACGATCTAAGAGCCTAACATACTTATCAACCCTAAAATCCAAGACATATTCTAGAAGTAAGCTTCTTCTGCAATTCAAAACAAGGCTCAGAAATATGAGGAACAATTTTAGCAGGCCCACTTTTTTAGGGAGAATGGGAGAAGTACTGGAGATTGAAGCTAGGGTCTTAGCACTGAACTATATCTATAGCTGTTTCTTTCTTCCTTTCTTTTTTTCTTCCTTCCTTCCTTCCTTCCTTCCTTCCTTCCTTTCTTTTTCTTTCCTTCTTAATTTTGAAGCAGAGTCACTAAATTACCCAGGCTGGGTTCAAACTTGGACTCCTCCTGCCTCAGACTGCAGTGGAATTACAGGCATAAGCCATTATACTTGGCTACCCGGCATCTTAGTTCGATATCTGAACTACAGTCTGCCCATTGGGAACTCTGAAGACCAGCTACAATAGCCGATGTGTCCCTGTCTCCTAAACAGTATATAAGGCAGAAGGATTTTTAAAGAATTAAACATTTCCTAAACTGGGCGTGGTGATGCACACCTGTAATCCCAGCACTTTGGGAGGCTGAGGCAGCCTGGACTACAGAGCCAAGAATCTGTCTCAAGAAAAGAATGAAAAAAGAATTAAATGTTTTCATTTTGAAATTAATTCTGTAACAGGCCCGTGGCACAGGTCCATAAACTCAGTACTCTGGGAGGCTCAGGTAGGAAGATTATAAATTTGAGCCCAGCTTGAGCAACTTATAGAGATCCTGTGTGTCTCAAAATCAAATATAAAAGTTTAATGATAGTCTAAGGATGTCGCTCAATATGAAGGGCCTGGGCTTGATCCCTAGTATCTAAAGGAAGGAAGGAAAGAAGGAAGGGAGGGAGGGTTGGAGGGAGAAAGAAATTTTATACTTGTTACGGAGAAAGAAACATAAAATTATTTAGGAATAAAATTAAATATTCAGCTAAGCATGGTGGCGTACACCTGTAGTCCCAGCAGTGTAGGAGACTGAAGCAGGAAAATGGCAAGTTTGAGGTCAGATTGGGCAACTTAGCCGGAACCTGTTTCAAAGGTAAAAATGGAAAAGGCCAAGAGATGTAGCTCAGTGTTAGTGCTCCTGCCTTAACAGACCTAAGGCCCTAGGTTCAACCTCCACTACTGCTCTTCCCAGTAAAGTTTAAATATCAATATTCTGATGGACCTGGAAATTTGGTTTAGAACCATAATGAAATCGCCCCCCCCCCCTTCCCATAGAGTGAACAGAAGTATGTCTAGGTGGGTGTTATAGTCATTAGTAAAGAGAGCCACAGAACAAAATGAAATTTCTGATAAACTTAAGTTTTCTGTTTTTCGGATAATATTTTTTCACCAACTCCCTAGTAATTCATCCTGCTGTCTGTGTGCAGCTAACACTCGCTCCCAAATCGAGTGACTTCAGATTTTAATTTAGTGGAAACGTTAAAGAAAGCAGATGATTCCCTGTGATAAGTTAAAGCAGATATCTTCTAGGTGAAAAGTTAAAGTCATTTATTAGAGAAGATAGTGCCGTGATATTCTTCAAACTGACGCCCAACACGAGACTGGAATCTAAACGATCAGCTTTGGGCTCGTGATGGAGAGATAATTTTGAAATGGATGGTCACATTTTACGCTGGGGCCATGGAGGCAAGGAATGTAGAACACAGTAATTACAAGTTTAGTCTTGATAAAACACTCTCCATCCTGTTTAAGTCAGCAGAGGTTAGCTTGCTCAGATCTCCACTTTTAATTGGTTTTGGACTTGGGTTTTTAGGGGGTGGAGGGCCATGTTCAAATTAGAAGAATCACTGAGAATTCTTGAACTAAGAGGGCAAACTAGGAAACAGTTATTTGCAGAAGCTTTTATGGGGCCTTGGTTAAACATTCATATCTGTGGAACAAAAGTTTTTTTTCTTAAACTAATATGTTGAGAGTTACATGTCTTATCAGAGAAAAAATTCTATTAGCAAGAGAATTTAATAGCATTAAATGTGTGCATCTTAGCCACTAAATTTACTTTGTCAAGAGTATGCTGTTCTGGCCCTTTGTACAAGATTACACTTTGATAGCTGAAAATAAAGTGGATCTATCTTGTTGCTTTTTTAGCAGAGAAACTGAATCCTTTTTCCCCAAATTTGGGACCTCATCTGATCATTAAAACATATTGTTTGGCTGCTTTCATCTTTCCATTAAAAGAAAATCAGTGGGATCAAACAGAATTTTAAGGCAAGTTTTAAAATAGAAATAGACTATTTTGAAAGCATCTTTAATGACTTGGCTGCCTTTTGACAAATGTTTGTGATGTCTTGAAAATAGCCAAGTTATTTATGTGAAAGCATGCAAACTCTCTGCTAGCTGAACCCCATCGTTTAACAATAAATGATGCTTTTTGTTGATAAATGATTCTTCTTATGCAGACTAGCAAATGAAACAGGAGATATGTCTGAAGGCAGATGTACATTCAGCTGCCTGATACTTCCATCTATTATAGTATGGTTAGAAACACCAACAGATTCCCTCAAGTAATCCCCAAGTCCCGCTGTAAATCCAGCAGGTACAGCAGATTGTCAGCTAAACTCGTTTGTCTGGTCTCTTTCTTTTCCTTCTGCAGCCCAGAAAGGTCAGTGGCTGAGTGGGTTTTTTGACTATGGATCTTTCTCAGAGATTATGCAGCCCTGGGCACAAACAGTGGTGGTCGGTAGAGCCAGGTAAGAGTTCTTCTGTTTTGGATGCTGTTTTTCCTCTCAACTGAGAAATAAGAATGGATGGGGCTGGAGGAAGAGTTAAAGTTAAAGCGCTTGCTGTCAAGCCCTAAGTACCGGACGGAGTTCGAGTCCCAGCACCACATAAGCCAGGTGTGGTGGCATACATCTGTAATCTCAACAGGCTGAGAGGCAGGAGGATTGCAGTGAGTCCAAGGTCAGCCTGGGTTCCATAGTGAGTTCAGGACCAGCCTGGCCAAAGAGGGAAACCCTATCCCCCCCCCAAAAAAAAAAATATATATAGTAAATAAAAATAAAAAATAAGAGTGGAAAAGGCAACGGCTATATAAATTTTTACCAAAAGTGTTCTCTTTGTCCAAAGTTTTTTTTGTTCCCCCAGTCCTGGAGATTGAACACAGGGCCTTCGTCAGCCCCTTTCTGTTGTGGTCTCACAAAGTTGCGAAGTTACCAGGCTGGGTTTGAGCTTGTGATTCTCTTGCCGCAACTCTCTGAAGTGCTGGGACTATAGGCCTGTCCCACCAGGCCTTGTAAAACTTTCTGAGAATATTTGATTATAACTACGCACAAGGCAGCCTTAACTGCCTTCCAGTAGCTCGTTAGCGTGTCGTTCCAGTGACGGGCCTTTTTGAAAGCTGACTTTTGACAATATGCAACAGAAGCTTTTGAGGAAGTGTAGAACCCAGATACAGTAGACATGGCCCACCAATGCCTTCCTGTTTCCAGAGACCCACTTTCTTTTAGGAGCCAATGCAAGCGAGGTCAGAGACTCATCGTCTTCTCTCTGTAACCTGAGAGGTGTGTCTTCATGGCATTAAGATTACTTAAGTGATTTGTGTAGTATATGGGATTATAATCAGATTTGAAATGTCAAAAAAGTTGACCTGAAACAGGAATGGGTAAAATAAGATGGAACAGCTTCTGGGATACCTATATTTTTCAAGTGGGAAATTGAATTTTCTGTTAAATTTTAATCCCCACTCTAAGAAATGCTTCACTCAGTAGCATGCTCCCTGCAAAATAATCTGCAGTGCTCACTGTAAAGAGCACCTGCCAAGGCTGACCTTAATCTAGCTGTGTACTGTGGAAACATGCTGCCCGCGGGATCTGCATCTGAAGCCTCACCTTCCTTCGGGGCAGTCAGTTTTCCTTTTATTGTGTTGAAAAATGGCACCTGCTCATGATTCTCAAACATACCACATGTTCAGTGCTAGATTCTAGCACTGAAAATCATTCTAGATTTTGTGGTTCTCTGAGTATAGCAGCTCAGAACACCTCATGCTGTCAGTAACAAAGAACCATCAGGTGGCAAATCTTTCAAGAGGGACTTCCACTGGGACTCTGAGTAGGAGTCAGGCCTGGAGTCAGCACAAAGACTTACAAAAATTAGCTTTTTGTTTCTTTAGAACCTCATGTTCTTAAAATTCTCTCCAGACTTCTGCGTCCCAGTGAGAATCATTGTTTGTGCCAGTTATATTCCCGCTGCGGGGAGGGGTAGAGGTGGGACATGCACCAGAAGTAGAGTTGTCCCACCCCGGTCCTGATGGTACCTTACATAGTCCTCATATTACATGAGGACCAGCTTTGGAGAATTTGTCTCTTACCTGTTTTCCTGTCTATAAGAAAATGGTAGATTTTAAGCTTCATAAAGCCAGATGTTTGTGAAGGTCTTTAAGATCCTCTCAAAGGAATTGAGAGAATAATGCTTCCGCTTCTGGTTGGAAGAATAGGTGCGGCTCCGCAGCCCAGGTAGTCAGGCTCGGCTCGGCCCCGCTCTGCCGTTGTTCTGCTCTTGCCGCGCTCACTCTGACTTCTTCCTTCTATTCCTTCTGGTGAGTTCTGGGCCTCTTACTGTGAACACGTACACATGCTCACAAGTATATAAAACACAAACAGAGCTGGCTTCTTTCAAAAACAGTGGTATTTCGAGAAATAAATATAAATGTATTCTTCTGGGATTGTTACTGTAAGTGCTGCCAAAACTCATCTTTGGTATGTATGTTTGGAATATGTGTGCTATTGGCTGTAAATTGTCTTTTATTATTCCATGGCACCTTGTCCAGGGACACACTATAAAATAAGATGTAGCATCTTCATGTGCTAGCCTGATAAAATTTATATGAAGTATAATAGAAAACAGAAGTTGTTCTGAGCTGTTTTCAAGTTCAATAAATAACTGTAATACTCGGATAAAGATGTTCTTTATTAGGTCACATGGGTCCTAATATATAAGTTATAAGTTACCGATTTAGGGTGGCTTTTGCAATTACAAGTTTCCAGTTGGATTGTTAATCATTGTGAACAGAAATATTTCTAAACCCTCCTGTGTACCTCCTGCTCATTGTCTGGTTGTCTAGAGGGCTTTTGATTCTGATTCAGTGCAGGCAAGTGACAAGGGGTTGGGTGGTCTCTCCTCAGGCCCCCATTAGGCCTCTTGTGATGACAAGAAATTCATTTCTAGTAGCCAGTGTATCAGCCAAAGACCATTCTTCATGGAAAGTTTGTTATGGTGATGCTGTGGGGAATGTGAGGCTATAAGCCATCCAAGTCCCAACCCAAGGAATGAGACTTGGAAAATGAAGATTGAATCATTTCCCAGGGTAAATGCTCACCTCATACTTTGTCTCTGTCTGTTTGTCTATCTGCCTACCTGCCTGCTTCTCTCTCTCTCTCTCTCTCTCTCTCTCTCTCTCTCTCTCTCTCTGTCTCTCCCCTTCTCCCTCCTCCCTCTCCCTCGTCTTCCTCCTATCTATCTCCCTTCTCCCTTTGATTTTTCCTAGAAAATCTTTATGAAGATCAATTTGAAAGGGTGTTACAAAGTCTAGAGAAGCTTTAGAAACATTTGAAAACCTTTTAAAATTAACATAGCATGGCGACTAAATATTTACTGCTAGTATGGATTTTTCTAAGATTATTGCTGTAAGTTATCTCTGTCCCATTGCTGTTTCCAACAAATGGAAAAGCTCAGGCCATGTTTAGCTACTTCCCTACTCCTGCCACATACTTTTTGTTATCCTCATGTCACTCCCAGTCTCCATCCACATGGGTAATGGTGGGACTTACTGTGAATAACCAGATCTTATCTGGGACCACATTATTAATATTTTACAGAAATTTATGTATCTGCCAGGCCTGTGGCACAGGCTTGTAATCCTAGCATCCTGGGAATCTGAGTCAGGGCCAACAAGTTTGACCCCAGCCTAGATGACTACTGTCTCAAAATAAATAATATTTTTAAAAGGTGGGCTAGGGATATGAAGGCTCTGGAGTCGATCCCCAGTACCACATACAGAAACCAAGAAACCAAACCAAACAAACAAAAACTCTGTAGCTCTATTCCTATAAGACCAGTTCTCATTAAAAGTTACTGAATTTCAGATTTCTACCACCTTTCACACCGTTTCTCACCATTCTTACTATATACTGTGAACTGAGAAATTTAGTTTGGCAGCCACAGAGTTAGATGTGTGAGTTCACAAGGCTTCTGAGTCTAAATGCAGAGTCTCCTATAATAATCAGACTCCAGTTTGAATATATATCCAGGTTGGGGCATTTCAGAAAAGGACTGATTCTGGTCACAGATACCTTCAGAACAGAGTAAATGCCCAGCCCACAGTGTCTCATATTTAACTCTGGAAGAACTAGGTTCCCGTTTGCTATCTGGGTATGCTTGCAGTTTTCCCACCAGTGTTGACATGAGTTGGAAAATAAAATAGTTATAATCTTGACATGCATGGGGTTCTTACATGGCCTTTTTTTTTTTTTTAAATCAGGCTAGGAGGAATACCTGTGGGAGTAGTTGCTGTAGAAACTCGGACAGTAGAACTAAGTATTCCAGCTGATCCTGCAAACCTGGATTCTGAAGCCAAGGTGTGTACCTCAAGCCCTCTCTGTGCCTGGGACTTGGGCTTCTTCTTGTTTGGAGTTTGCTTCCCTTCTGCAGTGTGATGGACTTATTAGGAGTTTTGCAGACCATTAGATTTCAGAAAGAGGGGTGGTTGAATTCAGATGATCATGTACTCACTTTGAAGATGACTGTAGATAGACTGCAGGCTACGTTTTGCCAGAAAAAATTAAATAGGCCTTCAAAGTATTCTTGTTGATGGCAGAAAGCAGGCTAGTTTTGTTAAGGATATAATAGCCTTACAGAAAGGCAGCTGAGACAGTGCTGAGACATTACTGAGTCTCAGTGGTCCCAGACTCGAGCACCTACAGCCAGAAATGATAATGCATCCTGGTGTGGACACCAGAGTGTCTGTCTCTTTGTCTGTCACTGTCTCTCGCCCCCACCCTCTCACCCCCAGGTGGATTACCTTTTTATCTCCTGATAACATCCAGAAGGTGAGGAGTGGGAGAGTTAGGAAGGAAGCTGTTCAGCAGTGTCCCATCCAGTGTCTGTTGTGCTACACAAAATGCTTTACTAAGTGGAGAGGTGAAGGGACTTAGAGACTGTCAGACGGCATCTTTGAGGAGTGGTGTAATCGAGTCTTGCAAAGTTGCCTTTGTAAAGTTTAAACAAGGGTTCTAGAACTTTTTTCTTCATTAGAAGCAGTCCCCCTTTTGAGTAAATAGTAGTCGTGTAATCAGGGCCAAAAAAGAAAAAAAAAGATCCAGAATCTTTTTTTTTTTTTTTTGCTTCAAAAATTATCTTCTTGAACAAATTTGTAGTTGGTTGGTATAATTTTTGAGTTTTCTGTTTTTAATCAATAAAGTTCTGTTCATCTTGGAGAGATGTTGTTAACTAAGTCATCTTCTTTGTCTTCCCCCAACAGATAATCCAACAAGCTGGCCAGGTTTGGTTCCCAGACTCTGCATTTAAGACCTATCAGGCTATCAAGGATTTCAACCGTGAAGGGCTGCCTTTGATGGTATTTGCCAACTGGCGAGGCTTCTCTGGTGGGATGAAAGGTGATTGGCCTGGCTGTGGGCTAGATAGGGTGTCACTGATGACTGGCACCTTGAAGTACAGAAGGGTGGGAAGATCAGCATAGACCCCACACAGCCTGTGGGTTTTTTGTAAGCTCATCACCCTAGGCTTTTTGGGGACTAAGCTCTCTCTGAAATATCTTCTGATTTGCAACACAACTGGATAAGTATATGATATTATCTAATTCTATATAAAAATGTAGAATAATATTATCTGATTGGGTTACTGTTGTGGATTCGACTTTCCTAGGTACATGTTGTACAGTTCTGATGAGCGTGAAAGAACAATTGTGCTTGTCTTTATCCCTTCTATCTGGGCATGTTCTTCATTCATGTTTCTCCAGTGTTCTACAATGGCCAAGATAGATACTGAAATCAGCGTCAACTAGAAGCAAATTAACAAATTCTGTTCTTTGTGGCAATTTGTGATATGCTTTTTATTATTACCCGCCACCAGCCCTGGGCCTGTGGCTCCTGCAGATTACACCATTATTATGAAGGCTCTGCTCTGTGCTATGGGAATTGCTTATGCCTAGCCAGCCTGTGTCACCATTAACGGGAGTCCTCCACGAGCATAGCTACTATGAATATTATAGGGAGAGCCAAAGGAAAAATACTCCACCTCTTAAAATAGCGAGGCTCTGTCCTGCAGCAGAGGACCCCTGGCCATGCCAGGGCCAGAGACAGCATACCTGCAGGTCGAGTGTGTAGAAAGGAGCGGATCTCACTGATTTTCAGGGTTCTGAGTAGGGGAAGGGCTAGGGAAGTGGAAGGATAGAGGCATTGGTGTGCTGGTGTGGTTAGAGAATGGTAAGAACATATAAGATAGGAAGCAGTGACCTCCCAGTAGGACACCTAGAAGCAGCTTAGGTCAGAAGCACCCCAACCCTCTCAGTGTCAGTGTCTGGGGGCCCGCTCCCACTTTTTACAAATGCAGAGCCATAAAAGGCACCAGAAATGTTTACTGGTTTCTCCCCTGCTGCCCCTCAATCCCCACCCCTTGCCGGGAGAGCAAGAACCCTGTATAGCCTGGCCTTCCTGGCAAAGTGGAGACTGGGTTAGATTTTCTTTTTTTTTTAGTTGAAAAGTTACCCTTCCTTTGTCCGTATTTGCCAGAGAACTACTACATTTCACACTCTTTCTTGGCGGAGGAAAGGGAGACTTGAACTATACATGCAAACTAATGTGTGTGTACTTTTTTAAACTATGAGGTGAATTATTTTTTTGACCAAAATTGTTGACCAAGATCAATGGAAATACCATGAGAAACTGAGGATTTAGGTTAAACAAGTCAGCCTTGCATGTTTTCACTTTGTTCCTATGTTCAAGAAACTGTGCCGGCCTCCTCAGAGAAAAAAACAAAAAGTCAGAAACAAGAATGTCTCAAAGAGTCAAGGAAAGTGCCTTGGGCAGAATGGAAAGTGATGGTGCCACGTTGATGCTGCAGAGTCCTTGAGGAGGAGGAGGAGGAGGCTGGCATTCTTTTCATTGCTACGTGCAGAGTTCATCTGGAATTTCATCTGATCCTCTGCTCCTTGGCCATAACATCTACATTAGGATCTGAGAGCGAGTGCAGTGCTGTGTTCCAGGGTGACCTCCCTGTAGGGGACCTGAGAGTCCACGCTTCCCAACATACCTGAGAGTTAGCTTGGCTGTCATGTCCTAATTAGAGTTCAGAGTTCAAGAGCTTCAGAAGTGCTATGTCCTGGAAAAGTCTCAGTTCTGCTGCATATTTTGGCTCAGACCCAGATTGACTGCTGGCCCTGTAATAGTAAGAACCACAACAAGATTCACTGACATTTTTCAACAGAAATTGCTAGCCATTCGCCATACGTGTATCATCCTGCATAATTGTTACCACACATACCTCTAAGGGGTAGGTTGCTGTTATCCACATTTTACATGAGTTGAGACTTGGGAGACTCGGAGTATACATGCAAATTAATGTTTGTGCACTTTTTTAAAACTATGAGGTGAATTATTTTTTTGACCAAGATCATTGACCAAGATCAGTGGAAATAACATGAGAAACTGAGAGATTAGGTTAAACACGTCAGTCCTGCCTGTTTAAGTACATTTCCCAAAATGATATGGTTAAAAAATGGTAAGAGTTAGAAGAGGAATGTGGGACGAATGGACTCCCCGTAATGGGGCTGCCCGATAGGTGATCTCAGGACCCGAGATAAGGTAGACTGCAACATCCTAGAATAGTATGTTAAGGTTTTTGAGAAAGTTGTCGTCCATCCTTTAGGAATGCAATTATTATGAAAATCAATTATTATGAAAATCAATTATTATGAAAAGAAATTTCAAGAGCTCAGAAATATTACCTTTTTAATGTGGTAAATACACCTAACGGTACTGCTAGGCACATGCTCATGATCCCAGCAACTCAGGAGGCTGAAAAGTGGCTCATGAGTGCCAGCAACTTAGCAAGAGCTTGTCTCAACCGACCGACCAAGCACATAAAACTTATTTTAACCACTTGTAAATATACAGTTCATTACATACATTCAAATATGGTCTGACCATCAGTACTATCCATGCCCGAAACTTTTTCGTCATCCTCAGCTTAAATTCTGTATCCCCTAACTAATCACTGCCCATCCTCTCCTCTCTGCTTTCCCTCTTCAGAAATGAGTTATAAAGCAGGGCCAGTTGTATCTTCTGAATTATGGTATTCATATAAAGTAAGTAAGTGTCAGGGAAGCTACAGATCTGTGTGAACTCAGGAGGGGGAGGAACAGGGCCTTTCATATTTACATAGAGGTCAGGATGTTTCCTATGTATTATCTCATGTAAAGGGACCTAAACTGAGAGCCTCTTGTCATTCTCGACATCCCTTGGGGAGATGTTTGCAGTTTTGGTTTCAGTGCTGGCTGGGGATTATGCAGGGAGGGAAAATAAACAATTATGCCATCCCTCAGTGCACACAAACACACAGCCAGGAGCCGACTGCACTGTGGGTAAAATGACTCCAAAATTGTGTGTAATGAGTAGGAAAAGATTAGAGACAGCTCTTGCTATGCTGAAAATTGACATTAGTGGAGAGGGGAAAAAAAAAACTCTTTACTAGTCGGCCTAGGAGGTCTAATTCGAACAGTAAAAATATAAATAAATAAATAAAAGCTTGTCAAGATGGTATTGGTGCTTTTTTCCCAATGAGCTCTATCTGGCCGGAAGGCTATTCAGCATAATGCAAAATTAAATTATAAAAACTGGCTGAATATTTAGATGGAAGAGCCATTTGGAAGCAGTTTATTTAGACGAACCGGCAATGACCCACAACAGGGAGACATCAAGCGTGAAATTTACTAGAAATTAGCACCAGGGTCCCAGCCTCAGCATGAATAGCTTGATAGGATGCAAATCCCAGGAATAGGAAGCAGCCTCACCACTGCTGCTACAGGGTCACTCTCAGTTGGCTTTTCATGTTATACTTACTATTTTTTCCCAGGACAGGTTATAAATAACAGTAAAAAAACCAAATTTATTGAAAACTTTAACTGGAATGAAAGTCTATTTTAACATTTCCGTTTCCTCGCATGTTGAAATACAGTGTCCACCAGCCATAATGAACTCATGAGAGGCATTATGTACGTGCAGCTTGTATAAGTGTGATGTTTACCTTCAGCTTCTCACAGATCATCTTGCCCAAACCAATAAAATGTGTTCCAATTTTGAGAGTATAGAACACTGGAAACACTTCGAGCCACCATGTTCCCTTGTTTAGTTCCTGTGGCTGGCTATTTTGTGTTGTGTAGCAGTGCAGACCCTGAGCAGAGCTGGTGCCTGGGTGCTGTGAGCACCTTCCCCATGCTGCTCGGCCTTTGAGGTCACCACTCATGCAGATGTGCTGTGCCTCTTTGGTGAGGAACTTACTAGTATTTTCTATGTCCAGATCTGGTTTTTGCCTGTTTTATTTTTGTTTGTTTGTTTGTTTGTTTGTTTTTGAGACAGAGTCTCCCTACGTAGTCCAAGCTGTCCCTCAACTCACTGTGTAGCTCAGGCTGGCCTTAAACTCATGGCCCTCCTCTTGCCTCAGCCTCCCAAATGCTGGGATTATAGGTGCACACCATAATACCTGGCCCCAGTTCCACTCCTCAGGGTCCAGGAACCAATAGCATATGCATAGATTAAAAATTCCCTAGACTGATGTCGAGTGTAGACCCTTGGGGATCCCCACCCTCTACTACTCTTGGCTATTTTCCCTCTATCCTTTAACTATAAAAGGATTTTAGACAGTTATAGGGCAGTGGATAGATAGAAAAAGAGCCTAGAAACTTTGTCTTCATTTTCCCATAGCTTTTTTTTCTTTTTCAGGTAGAATGACTTTTTATGCTGTCTTCTGTATTTTTAATTTCCACCTTTTATGTATTCATTTTATCTCTGTGTACAATACCAGTAAGGACCACTCCTTTCTGTTACTTGTTCTGAAACTATACTCTTGCCAGCACTGAAAAATGTACTGCTAATTACACAATTATTTTATTATGTAGCACTGGTTGAAATATCCACTAAAGAATTAATTTAGTTAAAATAATTTGAACTGAGCAATTATTTTCATAACCATGGAATTAGCGTAAAGCGCTTAAAGTCCTTTATTCCCTGCTTCATACAGCAGTTGTGTAATTAGCAGTAAATTTTTTAGTCTTTGCCTTCCTCCCAAAGGAATAAATGTCTTTGCTCTGATCATATATACAGAGTATATGACCACACACATTTCCACATAGAGCAGCAAGTGTTTCCTGGGCAACTTGGAATTTCTTGTCTTCACAGACAAGCCAGGTATGGCAGTGGACAGAGGCATGTGCCTCGCAGTGAACTGTGCTCACTGATTGTTTGTGTATAGAGCCATTTTTACTTTGGAGAAGGTGGCAGTTTAATTCTTCAGTAACTACAATGAAGGCAATTTCTGTTTGGTTTACTCCGAACTTCCTGAAAAATGCTTCTTTGCCTTGGATTTCTAGAATTGATTTATTCCAAATTGAGATCTCCTCTTCGATAGGAAAGTCTGAACTCAGTTGAACCTGTTATTTGGTGTTTGGAAAGGATCCTTTGTGGCTCTGCTGAAGTTCTCATTAAGTACCTGAGTCATAAACCTAAAACTTTAGCAATGTTTAGATTTCAGGCAGCTGGGAAGTAGGAAGAAGGACATAAAAAGTTGAGAAATAAATAACAGGGCCAGCTTTCCAAGATTCACTTTATTTCTGTAATAGGGGTCCGTCCTTTAGCCTGCTCCTGGCCTCGAGGGGATTATAAAGTGTAATTTAGCAGAGTGAAGAGGTAGCTTGTCTCCTTATGTGGCTCTGTGATATTTCTCGTTTACATACATGTATGTATATGAGAGAGAAATATTAAACTATTTTTTCTTCCTTGTTATATCTTTCCAAAATGTGTATGTGCTGATTAATTTGTTCAGCAGGTAGTTACAAAGTCCCAACTGTGTTCTAGGCACTAGGCAAGTCAATGGGGATACAAAGAAGAAAGCTCCAGTTTTTGAAGATGAAATTTCTGGAAACAAAAACTTTCCAAAAGATCCATTTTCGTTAGCTGTACGTTTGAAGAGTTCATTGTATGCTAAGATTCATGAGAGGAGGTATGAAGAGCTGGAATAGTTCCTTCCTTCAGAAAACTTAATGTAGTGGGAGAGGTCGTATAAGGACATGAAAAATACTGAATGTTTATAGAGCAAGTGTGAATTAATGTGGTGAAACCTGAGTTCAGAAATTCAAGAGGATATAAAACAGATGTCCAATCTGGAAGGCTGGCACATAGCATCTTGTGAAAGACTGTTTTCTCTCTTGTGCTTTTGAAGATCATCTGGAGTCTTGAGTGGGATGCAGGTGATGATACTAACCCACTGAGTCTTTGGAGGGGCCACACAGGACCCGAGGTGGCCAGAACCCCCAGGCCTGTACCTTTGGCCATGAGTAGCCTCTCTGTGGAGTCACAGGGTGCTACACAGAATATGAGCAGTGTTTGGAACTGCTGCTTGGAGAGGACACATCTCATGATGTCTGCTTTTCTCACTTTCTGTAGATATGTATGACCAGGTGCTGAAGTTTGGCGCTTACATCGTGGATAGCTTGCGTGAGTGTTCGCAGCCGGTGATGGTTTACATTCCTCCTCAGGCTGAGCTGCGGGGTGGCTCCTGGGTAGTGATTGACCCCACTATCAACCCCCGGCACATGGAGATGTACGCCGACCGAGAAAGCAGGTAGAGTGTCTTCCTGATTCTCTTTCACTGCCTCTAGGGACCCTCTAACTGTTGGTTACCTCCCAGAGAACATTATAACCAGGAGAATTTGATTTGAATCTGTCCATTCCCAAAGGAATCCAATGGTAGAAAAATAGGCTTATAAGTAGAGTCTGCTGCTATGAGAAGGAAACCAGGATGGAATAAAGCGTACTTAGCATAATTACCCACTCAAGGCCTTCACTCTGAGCTACACCCCCAGCCTATTTGTATTTTTAATTTTGAAACGGGCAGTTGCTAAGTCACTAGATTGCCCAGGATAGGCTTGATCTTGTAACCCTACTGCTTCAGCCTCCCATAGTCCTGGGATTATAAGCCTATACCACTGGACCTGGTCCCAGATGTCTTTACCATGAAGTCCTCTCCTACAGGCACTTCTAAACTCAGATTCCCTCCTCCCAGCTGTTACTCATAGTGACTGAGGAAGCATTAAGTGAGTTGAAGTGGAAGGAATAAATTCTTAATCTGGTTTCTAGGGTTTTAACCCAGTGACTGTCAAGAAACTTGAAGCAGTCCTTATACTTCCTGGGTTGCTACCACTTGTCTGTTGAATAACCTGGTTCATCATTGATGAGCACAGCACCCAGGTTCTATGATTCCAAACCAGACCTTCCTTTGAAGCCCAGAGTTTCACTCTGGCATTCCAGGAGGCTAGAGAACATAGTGTTTGCAGCACCCAACAAACTGCAGGAGAGAAACCCAGGTTTGTTGGGAGATGGTATCTAAAATTACTTAGGTAAAACAGATCAAACGTACCATCCTTTTATAAAGTGTTCTCAACCCTTTCCTAAGTAGTTAATGTCACAGTGTACTTCCTTCAACATTTTCTACACATATTATCGCATCTAGTCATTTTATTGCAACATCTGCTTTCTCCTTCCAAAAGTTCAGCCTTCTGCTTCAAAAGCTGCTTAGTGTCTCTTAGGTTTAGTATCAGGTAACTGGGCTAGTATTTTTGTTAGTTTGCTTTTTGTTTTTGTTTTGTTTTGAGACAGGGTCTTGCTCTATATAGTCCAGGCTGATCCTGAGCTCACTATGTAGCTCAGGCTGGCCTCCAACTCTAAGCCTTCTGAGTGCCAAGATTACAGGTATGTACCACCACGTCAGGTTTATATGATGACAGGGAATCAAATCCAGGGCCTTGCACTTGCTAGGCAAGTGCTCTAACTGCGTGTTCTTCCTCCAGCCTAGGCTGGCATTCTATGTTAAGGGGCTTATTATCTCTAAGTCCTAAGCTAGCCCCTGACTTGATACCAGATCAGAGGCAATTCCTCTGCAGACTTTGGAATCACTCTGTGATTTCACGTTGCTAGAAGCAAGATTTGTGCAAATCTTTTTAACTTCCAGTACCTTAGTTTTCTCACTTATAAAGTAGAGCTAATATTAATATCTTACTTTACAGTGAATGTTCACTGGGTATAGGATTAAATATTTATATGTAAGTACTTAAAACAGTGCTTTACACACAGGCATTTGCTCAATTTTTTAAATATAAATTTTACAAAAAAAATATTTAGGACATTGTTTCTGATGCTAGAACATCCTCTTTATTCACTAGAAGTGACCCTGAGACCTTCACTTTGCTCATTTCCCTTGCAGCGGGGAATGTTTTACCTACCCTTGGGCCTTCCCTAGGGTGTCTGACCTTAGTGCTACCAGCACACTACCAGCTGTGGTGTAGGGTGATCCACATCCACCCTTCACTTGTACAGTCTAGAATTGGAGGTGGTTGCCCTGAGATTGTGCCTACAGCATCTTCCCCCCACGCCCTCCTGGAAAATAATGTGATTCCTGTCACCCTTATCAGCTGTAGGTGGTGGAATCTGTATTCTCCCATTGAGATAGAAGTCGGCTGGTGTGGTAATGAGAATTATTTTAATTGCTTTTTGCCCAGCCTTTCTCATACCTCACTTAGACCCTTCTCTAGTGCCTGCTTTTCTCCCTGGGGTGACTTCTGTGAACCATGGGTGGGCAAAACCCTAATGAAGCTATTTCCTGGTCCACAAATTGTAACTGGCCTGATTCTGCTGTCTCTTCCTTTAATGTGCCTCTCTTTCTGTTTTGTTTTCTCTCTGATCCAGGGGATCGGTTTTGGAACCAGAAGGGACAGTAGAAATCAAATTCCGCAAAAAGGATCTGGTGAAAACCATGCGAAGGGTAGACCCAGTCTACATCCACTTGGCTGAGCGATTGGGTATGTCTGCTTGTCCTCCTGGCAAATCAATGAGCCATTCAGCTGATTTGTAATGAGTGCATTCATAGGCCAGGGGAGGAGGCACTGAAGCATTTGATCAAATTCATGATAATCTTTATTTACTGTCCTCTGTATGGCAAGAACCCTGGTAGAATGAAATAGTGTGTGTAATAGGAGGGCAAGTGGGCCCTAAAAAGGCAAAAGTCACTTGGTTTTTCTTCTGATTATTTTCTTGTGCTAGAAGTTGCTGTTGTGGTAGGCTAATCAGGCAGTGAATATTTGAGGTTTAAATATGCCCAGTTTCTATTTGTTCCTTTGGCCAGCCTGTTTCATTTCCAAGGAATGTGAGAGCTAGTGTCAGGTTATAGGAGAGCTGGAGTCTCCACCCAGGCTATGTTGTGGGTCATCCTGAGCCAAAGAAATGGAAGGAAAGACTGTACTGTGTGCTTCCGAACAGTGGCTGTGACAGCAGTAGCCCTGGGAGCGTTCAGGCTTGAGGCTGCCTGCCGTTCCTATTTTAGGAGCTTTCGGAAGGCACTTGTGATATGAACAAACGTAGGGCTGAACTGTAGGAGCCATATGTTGAGTTCAAAGGCGGAATGAGTTTTGGATTCTTTTAAAAGAATTTTCTTCCCAGGTCTCCTGCTGAGTGAGCCCCTTGCTATGTTAGTTAAGATGATTGTTTGGGGGCTTTTGTTAGTTTGGTTTGATTTTTCTCAAGGAACAGAGAGGTTGTCTTTGAAAGCTAGTGAAACTCAGTGAATACAAGGAGTAAAACGGAGACAAGCTAGCTCCTTTATGTTCCAAAGAATAAAATAAGAAAGTACTATTTGTGGCTCTCCATCCTCACCACCAAGGACAGAGAGAGCGACCAAGGGTTTGCCTGTAGTGTGGAGGCTGCACATCGCCAGCTGGCAGATGCAGGCTGCTTGCTGAACACTGTGACGTAGGTTACAGTAAAGCTAGTCGGGTCCGATTGTTTGCCATTAACAGCCACTAGTAACTAGACCACTGCAGCCTGATCCTTGTCTAGGAAGTGCACACATACAACAAGAAATTGGCAAAGTTGTTTCTGAAATCTATTGCCACCCAGAATTGTTGAAGTGGTTTTTTTTCCTCTTTCTTTTCCAAACAGGATAATTACTTCTGACCAACCCTATACACTTTAATTAAAGTAACTGCAGCTCCAGAGCAGGTTACTTACAACTGTACATAGAGAGCTCTAAAAGCCTCAGCCGCTGATAAGCATCTCACTTAGAAGACTCGTAATTGCTCCCAGCATCCAGTGATCGTTGGCGCTGTTTTTTACAACTAATTCTGTACAAAGGCAGTAATGCTACAGTTGCAGGACACAGCAAATTGCATAATTTTCTTTTTTTTTTCTTTCTTTCTCTCTCTTTTTTTTTTCCTTTTTTCTTTCTTTTTTTTCTGGTTTTCTTTCTGGCCAATTTAAAATTTGTCAAAGTCGGTCTTCTTCTGGATCACTGCCCTTTGATATTTCGCGCACTCCATTTGCCACAAACAAGCCGCAGGGCCGCAGTTCATGCTGACTCTAGCAGAAGCAGAGAGAGCTCCATTTATCTTACACTGCCTGCTGGATTCCTGCTCATTAACTGGGGGTTCACTGCCTCTTTTTAACCCCCCAATGGCTGTTATCATCCCTTCAGAGTACCAGGACTGTAGGAAGAAGGGTCCTCTCTACATCTGTGTGTAGAGCGACTAGACGGTGAGGGGTGTGGGGCGGAAGCATCCTTCTCCTCCAGTAAAGTGATATTGCTTCCACCTTCACCCAGTGCCTTTTAACTTTTGAATATGAAGGGGGAGAGGGAGGAGATTCTCAAGTGATGGCCATTTAATCATTTGTTACAAATCATCTCATTATCAATTTTCTATCCACACTGAAAAAAATCATATTTATTTAACCTTGACCAAAATGGTACTCAAAAAAGAATCTGTAGTCTGCTCGCTGTGAAGCAGGCTGTGCCCCGGGGCAGCTTAGGAACACGAGCAGTAGATTGAGAGTAGAAAAAACTATGGATGGGTCTTGTGCATGTTGTTTGCAGGTAAATTGTTTAGTTTCTCTGAACATCGGTTTCTTCATCTACAAAATGGGGACATATACAGATTAGGGCAGGTTAACGTACAGTTGCTTGAGTCTGCACACCATTTCTTAGCCATAGAGCCTGGTGTCATTTCTTTTCTTAGTCGTTAGAAAAAGAGGTTGGACATGTTTGGTATCAGAATTTCTCTGCAGCTCAGGCCCACATCTGGAAGTACAAAAGCAACAGAAGTCTACCTCTCAGGCATTTGCTATTATTTTATGGAGATCTCACATACATACAAATATTTATGACACTATGAGCCCGTCAGTCCAAATACACCCCAACACACTGTGAACCTAATTCTTTTGGAGCTCACAGTGACTTCTGGCTCCTTTAACAGTGCTTACAGCCAGAGTGCCAAAATACTTTTTCGCAACGTAGGTAAAAATGACCTCCTTTTCAAAATTGGGAAATTGAGGCAATAAACAAATTAAGTGAATCGTCTAAGACACAAAACAGATAACAGGGCTGAGGGTGTCGTGTAGCTCAGCAGTTAAAGTACTTGCCTAGCAAGCACAAGTTCCTGAGGTTGATTCCCCAGCACCACATAAGCCAGGCATGGTGGTGCATGCCTATAATCCCAGCACTCAGGAGGCTGAGACAGGAGGATTGCCATGTGTTCGAGGCCAGCATGGGCTACATTGTGAGTACAGCACCAGCCTGGACTATAAAGTCAGACCCTGCCTCAATAAACGAATGAATGAACGAATGAATATATATATATATATATATATATATATATATATATATATGCATAGAATATAGAATTTTCATTTCCTATGTTTCACTCTTTTAAACATTTCCTCAGATGTTATTCCAGCTGAATACTGAGCCTGATATAAGTTAAATAGGGTTTCTTTCTCTCTGTGATCTAAAGACAACTGCACTGAGAAAATCTGATTTAGCAGACAGCCTATAGGAGTGGATAATATCTTGTATTCCTGCTCTCTTTCCAAATCAGCCTCTGCACTGGGGAGCGCTGAAAGAGCACTTAGATAGACCAGTGAGCAGCTGAGTAACTGTGTTCAAATCATAATCATGGCTTATTCTCCAAGAATGCTGAATGGTCTGTAATTTCTGTACAGCATCTCTTCTGGATTGTGTGTTTGTATGTGTGTACATAATGTATACATGGGTGGTGACTTGAACATAGGGCCTCACATTTTTAGAAAATGGCCTTAATGAAGGGGCTGGAAGAGTGGCACAGCAGTTAGAATGCTTGCCTAGCAAGCTCAAGGGCCTAAATTCGATTCCCCAGCACCACATAAGCTGGGCCTAATGGTGCATACCTGTAATCCCAGCACTCAGGAGGCTGAGGCAGGAGGATTGCTGTGAGTCCGAGGCTCGCCTGGGCTGCATAGTGAGTTCAGGATCATCCTGAACTACAGAATGAAACCCTGTCTCAAAAAAGAAAAAATAGTTGTAATGATCTTTTATCATTGTATTTTAGAATTTAGGTTAAAAAGGTTTGAATTGCTAGTTTTTGAGTATGTGATTATAACAGAGCATGAAAATAGCACATGCATTGATTTCTGCTTGAGATCCAGGGAAGACTTACTTCAGAAAGAAAATTGAGAAGCTAGGGGTGTACTCAGGTGTTAAAGCACTTGCCTAGCAACTGCAAAGCCCTGGGTTCGGTGCCATAGCAGCACATAAACCAAGTATAGCGGTACATGCCTATCATCACAGCATGTAGGAGGCAGAGGCAGGAAGATTGACATGTGTTCAAGGCCACCTTGGGTTACATAGTGAGTTCAGAACCAGCCTGAACTACAGAGACTCTGTCTTGGAAAAAGATAAAAATAGAAAAAGAGAAAGAAAAAGAAGTGAATTAAGTCCAGTTACAAGGATTTGTTTTGCTGAGCCAATTCTGTTATCGGCTTCTCAGAGCAGGGCCTACTAGCATCATTGAGGGGAGGGTTACATCTCAGTGTTTTGGTTGCCTTAAATTAAACTCCTTTTGTGGAGGATGGAGGAATGACAAAGCGTTTAGCTTAGTTCTTTTCCCCAGCACCACATAAGCTGGGCATGGTGGCACATGCCTGTAATCCCAGCACTCAGGAGGCTGAAGCAGGAGGATTGCTGTGAGCCCAAGGCCAGCCTGGGCTACACTAGTGAGTTCAGGACCAGCTTGGGCTACAGAGCAAAAACCTGTCTCAAAAAAAAAAAAAAAGTCCTTCTCTGGAAATAGAGTCCCACACCTCCATGGCCTTCGGGAGCAGGCAGAGCAGCTGTGGAGCATGGGGCAGGACTGGTGTGCTGGCCTGGCCTCGCAGGTGCTAGGACCTGAGGTCTGCTCCCGGATCGTTACCTTCCACTTGCGGAGAGAGAACTGCCCAGCCTAGTGGGAAGCATTCGAAGTTCTCCACTGTCCTGCAGTGCAGAGAACATGTGGGCAAAGGAGTCGCTTAGGGGAACCTTGTCTTACTGCCTTCTTCCTAGACAGCGAGGCAGGCTGCCCGGCTGCGGCTCTTGTGTGGACCCACCTGGAACACGCCCAGGTTGCTGCATAAGCCGAAGCTGGTTTGCTGCTGGCCCGGGGTCCCTGGACCCTGATGGAATGTTACAGCGGCAGATGAAGATACGTGTGTCTGTAAAAATCTTCAGACACCTTCCTTCCGGAACTCCTCTTTAACAGTCAGGATGGGAAACGGTCTTGGGTTACTATCTGAGCTGTGTATTTTCTTTCTGTCTCACATCCACCATCAAGAGGTTATAAGCTGAAAGAGCCAGTGTTGCTTATTTGAGGCAAGAAGTGGTGTACTGGCCTGGAAAGGTGAGATGGGAAGGACAGGACCTCCAGTCTTTGTGTTCTGGAAGTGGCCTCTAGTGTTGGTCATGGAGTGTCCTCATTGGCACTGTGGCTGCTGTGTCTGGTGTGATTAAGAGGCTGAGGGGACACAACATGGGGCTTTGTATTGTGAAGGCAACCGGGAACCGTGCCTTGTCCCCTAAGTTGGCAACAATTGAAAACTCACCTCTTCACTGTGATTTAGAAACCATTTGGCAAGGGGTGATTTTTAACCTGGTTCCTTAATCTGATTGCATTTATAAAAGCACATAGGCTCTCCGCGCCCCAGGAAGCAGTGATTCCCAATTCTGTCCGGCCAGAGAACTTGGCAGGCATTTCTTTAAAGTGAGTCTAAGCTTCCCTGCTTGAAGGCTGACATTAGAATGTGACTGAAACCCTCTTCCCACTTGGACCCAGCTGACCGAGATCCTGCATGCTTACCTGTCAGGCAGAGGGGGAGCAAATCAGCGAAGGAATATAAGAAAGACTTGCACCGGCATGTCTCTACTCAAATTTAGAAAATTCTGTGCTGTTTTCTGACTTTTTTTTTCTTCCCAGTTCTGGGAGTGGAACCTGGAGCCTTCACCCTTAGGCTGCGCGCCCACCACATGTGTGGGTTTTGATTTTGAGACAGTCTCACTCAGTTGCCCAGGCTGGGCTTGAACTAGGGGATCCTCTAACTTCTGTCCATGAATATTTGTAATAGGTCACTGGGGCAAGACTGGAGGGGATGTAATACTATTTTTATTCCTATTTAGAAATCTCTGGGTTTAGTGTAATGATTTTTTTAAAACATGAACAACATGGCATTAACACTGTTGCAAGGAATTTGAGGGTTAAATATCCCTTGGGAAAATTGCCATTAAAATCAATATGCAAATACTGTTGTATTTAGATAGGTATGGCCCCCTTTGAAGAAAAGCAGACATGAAAATGGAATTTAAAAAAAAAACTAGATACATTGGAAGAAATTATTCCCATTACAAAAGGATTATTTGCTTTACCAAAGGATTCACTGCAGGGTTCCTTCTAAATAGCTCCCTTAAGGCATTTAAAACAGGATCTGATTTACGCAGTTTTTCAAGAATTCTTTTATATAAAGAAAGGCACACCTGTTAAGGATATAGTAGTTTTGTGGGATCCCCTGCCCCCTCTCCACACACTGTCCTACTATCTTTATAGAGAAATTTCTTTGAACATAGAAAATGTGATTACATAGATCTTTTAAACAGCTACTTATGGTGTATACGTTTAAATTTTAATAAGATTCCAGTCTCTTTTAATGCTGATTTTTCAGACTCAAGGTTGAGGTATAGGTGTATGTTCTAACATCTAACACTCAGGAGCTTTGTGGGAAGGGTGGTCAACCTCTTATCTTTGGCATCATAAGTATTTAACCATTCAAAGCAAATTGCTTTTTTAGGAGAAGGAAGGCGGACTCAGAAAGGTTAAAATTGGATTTAAATTTATATAGGTTTCTTAGTGAACTTGAAGAAAAGGTAAGAAAAAGGAACACCGTAATGTTGCATTGGTCACAAAACCTTTTTCCCTATTTGCCAGGTTAGAGTTGTTTATGTAAGTGAGAAACTGAGCTCAGGCAAAGAGCCTTCTTAAAGGTTGGCTGCTGCCTTTCCCTGTGCCAAGAAATTTCATTGTGCCCCTGTGGAGGTGTTCTTACAGCTGACCTTTCCTACCCCAGGATGTGACCCGCCCCTATGCAGGGCAGGCTGACCGCCCTCCCTGGTCCCCCTCAGCGTCTGCCTGCTCCTCCAAGTAGGTGGTTCTTTGTAGCTTTGGCCCTGCGGCAGAAATGTGGTTCTGCCTTGGGTCCAGGCTCCAGAACACACTGTCAGCTGCTGCGCTGGGCTCCTTGGGTCGGTGTAAGGTGACTTAAGGGTCCTGGCTCTAAAGTCAGACTACCCAGGCCCAAGTCCAAACTCCCCGTTTCCTGGCTTTATGTCCTCCTTAACTCTTCTGGGTCTGTCTCCTTGTCTTTTGAGGGATGTGACCATTAAATGAGATGAGAAGTGCTTAACAGCACCAGCACATCATAACTTCTCAGCAGTGTTAGCTTTCCGTGTTTGAACGCACTAGAGCTACCTCTTCTATGTTTTAACTCATTAACAACTAAGATTGTGTTTTTAGGATTTTATTTTGGGGAGGAAAGACTAGGAGCAGCCACCTTTCTTCTCCCATTTCAGCCTTGCCTAAAGTAGGGTTCTAGAAAAGAACGAGCTTGTCCTCTGTGTCGCATTCTTAAACACATGTACACACACACACACACACACACACACACACACACACACAAAACTTGCTTCCCTAAAAACCCTGAGGCCCTGCAATCTGGCTAGAAAAGAAAGAAAACCATTCCAAGATATTTAATTGTACAGGGAGCTTACAGGATTGATCGAGGCTTAGCTTTTTACAATAGTCCAGTGAATAAGAAATGCTCCTGACAAACGATCAATGATAGGGTAATCACTCTTTATCCCCTCCTCATTCTTACCTTCTTTCTTTCAGGAGAACAGGGTTCAGAAGTCAAAAATCTTTATAGACGCCGCTTTTAAATTAAGCAGAAAATAGACATTGACATATTTGTTAATCTCCCCTAAATCATTACCAAGGCTGGCTGCTTTGCTGTACAAGAAGAGAGGGGTCCTCCATGTGCCACACAAGGGTATAACTAGCTTCAGAGCAGCATTTTACTTTTAGGAAAAAATTATTTTCCCCTAAAACAAAACCCCTCATCCTCAGCCTCCTTGTGAGCATTTTAATGAATTCTTGACTTCCATCTCCCTTTGCCCCGCTGCCTTTTTCAGGTGGCTCAGCTGTGCTGAGAGGCATTACTGAAGGAATCGAGCAGGGTGACCTTTGGGAATACTCTGTGGTTTTCCTAGTCTCAGAAGAGCCACAACATTATAGGGGTTTATTTTATTATCCTTTCAAAGCTCTAGAGTAGCTTGATCACGTAGTCAAGACATTTGTTAGTTCAGGAGCCAGACTCAGTCCCACCGACATGGTCAAGCCAGTGACTTGTTTCAAGCAGTTCAAGCAGGCAGGCCACGTGGAACAGGCTTATAATCTCAGTATTCTGGGAGGCTGAGGCAGGATTGCAAGTTTGAGCCTAACCTGGGCAATTTAGCAACTTAATGAGACCCAATCTCAAAAAAATAAAATACAAAGCTGGGGATGCAGCTTAGTGCAAAGCCCTAGATTCAATCCCTAATACTCCCCAGACAAAAAGCAAAACAAAAACTTGTTTTCAGATTCCCCTCAGCCCTTAGCTCCTCCCTCCTTTCAGCCTGTACTGATTCTCCAGCTGGTGTCTCTTCTGTGGTCACTGCCTGGCCATCTTCAGTATCATTTAATGAGAAAGGACACAGGCTTTGGAGATGGCCTGACCCACGTGTAAATCCTGACTTGGCTACTGAAGATCCAGATGCCGTTGAGGAAGTCACTTGACATTTCAGCTTACTTGTTTGTAAAGTGGGCACGCTGTGGGGAAGGCTAAGTTCTCAGGATCAGAGATGCTTGAGAAGCACCTTGGTAAGTACTCAGTCACCTTGAGGTGTTTATCCTGGCGGTAGTGTGAAGAGCTCAGCAGCCCTAGGTCTGAACTGGGCATGGTGTCTTAATAAGCTGTGTGACCCCAAAAGATGCATATAGTAAGTGCTAAGATACATGTAGTCCATAGATCTATGTGTGGGCGTTCAAGTGTAATGTTGATTTACCCAGACGGAGGGTGTTGAAAGGATATGGAACTCCATGTTTGGCTATGCCTACGTGCCTGCCATCCCTGGGACCCCAGTGAAGGGGTGATTTTACCTGTTTTTGTATTAGTTCTTGACCTCACAGTCACAGGAGAAACTACACTTAAATCTGCTAGGAAACTGCATCTCCTACTAAATGGGTAGGAATTATTGGAGATACTGTCCTCATCTTCGGTATGGAAAGGGCCTAAAATGAAATTTCAGGGGCTGGAGGAATGGCACAGTGGTTAGAGCTCTTTACTTGCAAGCACACAGCCCTGACTTCAGTTCCCCGGCACCACATAAAGCTGGGTTTGGTGGTGCACACCTGTGATCCCAGTGCTCAGGAAGCTGAGGCAGGCAGATTGTTCTGAGTCCAATGCCAGCCTGGGCTACATAGTGAGTTCAGAACCACCTTGGGCTACAGAGTGAGACCCTGTCTCAGAAAAAAAAAATAAATAAAATAGGAAATTTCATCTCTACTAGCCAGGAGTCTGCCATCATCAGTCTTTTCCGAAATAAAAAGGGTTAATCTTCTACCCCAAGGGAGCAAGAAGAAACACATAACACAGTGTTTAAAGCCTTCAGGGAGCCAAACTGTACTGGTTTTGTCGCTGTCTTGCTTTGTGACCTTGGTAAGTTCTATAAAGCCTCAGTGCCTCAGACTCCTCACCAGTAAGATGGGGATAATGAGAACACCAACCTCATGGTGTTGCTATGAAGACTCAATATTTAACATGTAAAGCATGTAGGAAGGACCTAGCGCCCTATGAATATTAGTGTCGATTATTGATTATATGTGTTAGATAATCAGGAAAAACTTTTTTCCAGCTTGGCTAATTTTTCAGACTTTGCATTTGATATAGTTTCACAGAAAAGTTACAAGAATGTCACCACTAGCTTCTGGAGTCCTTTTGTCAAATCCCCTTTCTGTTCTCCCAGCCCCTCACTCACTCACTCCACACATACTTTCTTTGAAATATTAGCGAGTCAGCACAGATACCATGCTTCTTTATTTGTAAGTATTTAATGTATATTTTTAAGAACACAGGCTGTGGGCTAGAGGAATGGCTCAGCGGTTAAAGCGCTTGCCTAGCAAGTGCTCCATCAAGTGCTAAGTGCCCGAGTTCAATTCCCCAGCACCACATAAGCTGGGCGTGGTGGCACACTCCTGTAGTCTCAGCACTCAGGAGGCTGAGGCAGGTGGATTGTTCTGAGTCCAAGGCCAGCCTGGGCTACAGAGCAAGGCCCTGTCTCAAAAAACAAAACAAAACAATGAACACAGGCTCTTACCTTTACCAAAGACAGTAGCTGTAATCATTGGTACAATACCATTGTCTAATCCATGACTAATTGTACTATATAATCATTATTATTATCTTAGTTTTGGGGTGGGGATGTACTGGGAATTGAGCCCAGGACCTTCACACTGAGCTACATCCTCAGACCATTTTATTTATTTATTTATTTATTTTTGTCTGGAGACAGAATCTCACTACATTTTCCTTGCTGGCTTGAACTTGCAGTCTTCCTGCCACAGCGCCTGCCCCCGGGGGAGGGGGGGGGGTGGCTAAAATTAGTGGCTTCCCCCCCCCCCCGACCCAGCTGTCCCAATATTTTTTCTTTTTTTATTTCTTTTTTTGGGGGAAGGGGGTCTGGGGGAGAAAGGATCTCACTTTGTAATCCAGGCTGGTCCTGAACTCACTATGGAGCTCAGCATAGCCTTGAACTCACAGCAGTCCTCCTGCCTCAGCCTCTAGAGTGCTGAGATTATAGGTGTGCATCACACACCAAGCTTATGTAGTGCTGGGGAATTGAACCCAAGGCCTTGTGCTTCTGAGGCAAAAGCTCTAACTTCAGAGCTGTGCTTTCAGACCCCCAGTACATTTACCACATACTTTTACCAAGGCTTTTGTAGCTTTTTCGTTTTGCTCTTTGGAACTAAAATCTAATCCCAAATCACATGCTATAGCTCACTGTCATATATTTTTAATTTTCGTTTATCTGGAATAATTCTTAAGCTGTTGTCTTTTATGAGCTTTACATTGTTGAAGAGTCTAGGCCACTTTCATAACATGCTTCTGTATTTGGGGTTTGTCTTAAATTGTCGAGTTCAGATTCTTCAGCTTTGGCAGGACTATTGCAAAGTTGTGTTCTGTCCTACGAACATCACGTCGGGAGATACATTATGCCAGTCTGTCCTATTCCTGCTGATGGTAACTTTAATTGTTTAAATAACTATGATAGTTATCAAATGATAGTTTTCTAATTTTGATTGTTTATTTTTGAGACAGGGTCTTGCTGTGTAGCCCAGGCTGGTCCTGAACTAACTGTGGAGCCCAGACTAGACTTAGACTCATGGCAATCCTCCTGCCTCAGCCTCCTGAGAGCTGGGATTACAGGCAGGCCCCACCATACTTAGCTCATGTGGTGCTGGAGAATTGAACTCAGGGTCTCGTGCTTGTTACGCAAGCACTTTATCTGCTGTGCCATTCCTCCAGCCCAGTTTTCTAATATTATCATTCCTTTGATGTTTTGTTATTCTGCTGAAAGGGAGAGATTTCCTCTTCCCTTCTGTCTCATTTAATCGTTTATGTCAGAATGGATTAATGTTATTCCATAGATATTCTAATAAGTGTCACTGTTTTGGTGCTCAAGTTGTCCCAGCCTTGGCCGACAGGAACACGTCCGTCCTGACCCCGGCCCTCGTCTCCTCTGTCCCAGCCAAGGGCGTCCTTTGCTTTTTGCCACATGTTCCAAGCTTGCCTTCCATTCTCCCATCCTGTGATCTTGGAATCAGCTACTTCTTCCAAGATCTTGGTTCCTTTTAGTGGAGAAAGAAAAGCATTAACTTGGTTGTCAAGCATATTCTAAGAAAGTCTTGTCTCAGAAGATTCCCAGGAGCTCTCCTTTGATCAGTTCCCTAGGCCAGGGCCACACTGGAATGAAGGGGCCGTGGTGTCTCCTGTGGCATGGGGACCAGTGTGGTCATGCTGTTTGTTCACCTGTTTTGGAAGGAAGCTGTGGTGAGTCGTGAGGCCTACAGCAGCAGGTCGGCCCCTTCGTGGGGCCCTAGGAAAGGTTCCCTTCCGCACTTTCCATCACAGGTTAAAAATAGAGATAAATTTAATGGAAAAAAGGTGGAGTTGGGCATTCAGAAAACTCACAAAAATGAAACTAAGTACCGTAGCTCTATCCCTGCTCTGTTAACAAGTATTTATGTATAATACTTAGGGCCCACTCTGCAGCCCAAGGCTACTTATGGCATATGATTCATAGTGGCATAAAAACAAGGCCTGTTCCCAGAACAAGCATGCTTGAAATAGACCCCACCACCTGTGCTCATGTATTTGTCAGGTTGGTGACAAAGTACGTCAGGCTGTCCCCAACTCCAGGGGCTGTCACCTCTTGCTCCTTCGGCTAGACTCACTCCTTACTAGGCAGGCAGCTAAATTTTCAGTATTGATTGTGGATCCCGGTCTGAAAGTAATTGGGAGGAAAAGCACAGCGTAGCAGCCCCTCTGCGAGGACTCTGTTGGTTGCAGGAGGGGCCCTCCTTGCTGTAAGGGATTCTAAAGCGTCCTCTCTGTTAGGTGAGGGTACTATGTGCTTGTGTGCTCAGTGATCCAAACGGGATCTGTGGGCTACCTTTCTCTTTGCCTCTTTTCTTTCATCCCAAGAACCTAGGATGTCTTTGCCATCTCTGGTCATGGTTGGCTGTATTGGGTACAGCCCAGGTGGGATAATCCCCTGAGCTGACTTTGGACATGTAACTCTGGCTCTGATTAGATTGGAGTTTACTAATTTGAGGTTTAAGAGAATACAGACCTGAGGTTAAAAGCTATGTTGTACCATAGCTTGCAACTTGAGGAGTTACTCCTAAACTGAGCTTACAGTTTGACAGGTGACCAGTGTAGACTTGGGGAAACCAGAGCTGCTAGGTCTGGGGAAATTCTCCTGCCGCATCTGACACTCAGGATGACCCCATGCTGCACAACTGGTCAGCAAGCATGGACATAATATCCATATGCCAACCCCGGCCTCTCATGGGAACTGAGGACACTGGCTGTTAGTCACCAAGCTCATGTGAGATACAGGCTTCTAGGTGGCTGCTTGCACCTGCTCAGGAAAAGGCCTGGAGTGCAGGGGTTTTATTGATGCTTTTAGACTTGGTACCTTCTCAGGAAAGAGGGACATGTGGGGTCCCAGTGGCCAGGTAAAGATAGTGCTAGAATCTTGTAACGCAGACATTGGAGAGGCAGGCTCTAGGGGGAGGGTGGGAAGGGTGATGTTGAGCTTCCTAGGACTGTGGCTGCTCTAGGCAAAAATTCCTGGTCACCACAGAGCGTGACAGGCAGGTTTACCTCATTGCAGGCACCCCAGAGCTCAGTCCAGCTGAGCGGAAGGAGCTGGAGAACAAGCTGAAGGAGCGGGAGGAATTCTTACTTCCCATTTACCATCAGGTAGCTGTGCAGTTTGCTGACTTACACGACACGCCAGGCCGGATGCAGGAGAAGGGTGTTATTAATGTAAGTACAGTGGTTGTTACTTCTCCTGACTTGTCAGAGACCCACGAGTATGTCATGCACATAAGCCCACAAGCAGGAAGCTGTAAGAGCCATAGTAAAACAGCTTGTACAGATCAATCCATTTCCACCTTTTTTCCACAACTTTTTTTTATTAGTGTGTGTTTGCAAGACAAATTACATTCAACTTGAGGAGTTGGTGCATATACATATCTCATCTTCATCATCCTTTACTTCCCCTTCCCACCTCCTTCTCCCACTCACTCCACTACTTCCAGCTTTTTGTGAGACTTTTCTCTGTACTCACCATCCCAAAACAGTGATGATTTAGGTTTCCATGGACTCCAGCAAGCTGTCTCCACATCACTGATGGGAAACAAAACATGTGAGCCTTCCCTCATTGGTGACAGCTGCTCCGGTGGTCCGAGGCTCTAGGTTACTGGAATATCAAGCTTCCAGCAGCAGCTAATCATCATTGTTTCAGCCACCTGCTCAAAATCAGTTCCTCCCTCTCTTGCTACCTGGGAATTCAGTCTCTTCCTCAAAACGTTTCAGTCATTTGTAGGGGCGGCGCTCACCAGCCCTGTGGCTCCACACAGTGCTGCAGTCAGCAGGACACGTGGGCGGTGCTTCTGTTCTGCAGGACCCCTGGAAAAGCTGAAAGCACATCACCAGCACCCGAGTCTCTGAAGGACTTACCTAGGGAGAAAGATTTTATGCTTGTGTCCTCCAGACTGAGTTCCAAGCAGGGGTTGTGGAGAACTGAGCTTATTTCTTGTCCGTGTGTAGGACATCCTGGACTGGAAAACATCCCGTACCTTCTTCTACTGGCGGCTGAGACGTCTCCTGCTTGAGGACCTGGTCAAGAAGAAAATCCACAACGCCAATCCCGAGCTGACCGATGGCCAGATCCAGGCCATGCTAAGGCGCTGGTTTGTGGAGGTGGAAGGAACAGTAAAGGTAGGCGCGTGCCAGCTGTGGAGCCTTTGTGCTGTGCTCCTCACTCCCACCTGAGGGTCGCAGGGCTTGTCGTTCAAGACTCCTCAGGGCTCTAAGGTAGGTGTCCCCAACCCCTGGGCCACAGACCAGTACCACTTCTTAGCCTTGGAAGAACCGGGGCCGGTGGGCAGCAAGAGAAGCTCCACCACCTGTCAGCAAGCTTCTGTTTAGTTCTAATGCTGCTGCTGATCTGACAGGAGGCAGAACTGCTCCCCACTCTCCTGCTGCTGCTCACCATTTCTTTTTCCTTTCTTTCTTTCTTTCTTCTTTTTCTTTTTTGAAACATAGTCTCACTCAGTAGTCCAGGCTGATCCTTAACTCACTATGTAGCCATGCTGGCCTCAAACCCACAGTAATCCTTTTGCCTCACCCTCCCAAGTGCTGGAATTATGGTCATGTGCCACCGTTCCCAGGTTATGTGGCGCTGGGGAATTGAACCCAGGGCCTTGCACTTGCTAGGTGTGAAGTATTCCTGTAGCCCTGCTGCTCACCATTTCAGAGCTATCCAACAGCCTACTGCATAACAAGTATTTCTACCCTCCAACCCTCTGGTCCTCGTGGGAGTGGTCCCTGGTTGTCAAAATGATTAGGGACCACTGTTCTGAGGGCCAGAGAAGAGGGGGACCCTGTAGGCCTAAGCCTTCTCCCATATATACACCCAGTAGTGTGTCATAATATCCTATAAGAGGTGGGAGGGTAGATTTTTCAGCTCATGCAGTCAGCAAACCTTTTTGAACACTTAGATCAGACTAGGCCCTGGGGCCATGGTAGTGAAATAAACAAGTGATATTCCTGACCATACCAAGCCTGTCTCCTGTAGGGAGACAGAAGAGTCAAGAGGTCTTGCACCCAACAGCAAGGAGGATAGTCAGCACAAGAGAGAAGACACCTGACCTTAGAGAAGAGGGAGGAGAGAGCCCGGGAAAGCCAAGGGCCATGCTCTGATTTCTGTTTAGAAGCACCGCTTAGGGAGTAGTGGAGGGTGGACCTGACGAGAGAAGAAGCAGGAAGCCAAGGATGGGACCGTAACGTAGGCAGGAGAGTCTATGACCAAAGATCTGATTTCACATCAGAGCTGGAAAGAGATGTCCATCCTGGGAACAGGAAACTTTCCTCAGGGTGATCTTAGGGTAGTGCCTTGAACAGTGACCCTGCTGAGATGGGTTCTAGTGTTCTTGCCTCACAGCTACAGAAGACAGAGTAGGTGTAGAAGGGTGTGTGCACTTGCTTCTGGAATAGTGGTCTGCATGGGAGAGTATACCCAAGGATGTGAAGAGATCCTAGAATCTTTATTTCATACTAAGAAAATGAAATTAGTGGTTAGGAAAGTTGTTCAGTGGTAGGGCAATTGGCTGGCACCACAGGAAAGGGGAGATAAACCTTTTTTTAAAGTTAATGTATGGAATAAATCATATGTCAATATATTTTTATCAGAATGTTGATAGTATGCATTTAAAATATATTTGTCTGTCACTCTGATAGCTAGCTGTGTAATCAGGGCCTTTGGACTAGCAGAATAGGATACTGGTGGAGGCCTGGCTGGTGGTGGCTTGAAAGCGTGGCCGGCAAAGAGGGACACTCCAGCCTCTTCCCGGAAATTGGTACCTGATAGTTCTGATAATAGTTCTCAGCAAAGAGCCCCAAGATTTGCCATCAGTTTTAAAGCCAGTGGGGTGAGCACTTCTGAGAGCACCTTTGTGTTAAGTCTAACCATTTCTTTATGACTGAGAAGTTTCTTTGGACAAATATTTCAGATGTGCAGCAGGGAGTACAGCCCCCTCAGCATTTGGTTCAGGTTAAGGTCAGTCAGTGGTGTCATAATTGAGTGAGACAATTTTGTCAGTGGCTACTGGCAGCTCCTAGTGAAAGTTGGCATTGAAAGTCATGAAGTGTAAAATAAGAGGTTGTTCTTCAGTTAAGAGTGGCCAGCTAGGTAAATGGAGTATGTGTGTGTGGCCAGGAGAGGCTCGCACCACTTCCTACCACATTAGTCACTAATGGACATGCACAGACTCGGTAGGCGCAAGGATGGCAAGAGGAAACAGCCTCCTCTGAGCACGAAGCGAGTGGATGGGCCCTCGCTTGCACCTGAGCATTCCGCCCCGGGGGGACAGTGGAGCTGAGTGCGTCGCTGCTATCTTTTGTCAGTGGCAAGAATGACTGACTGCACGCACACAGGCTCCTGGCTGGAGCTCAGGTGAGAGCAACACCTCCAGCCCCAAGAGCCCACCCAAGGACTAGGAGCCAGCTGTCACTGAAATCCAGACCATTTCCTTTGCCGCTGTCAAAGACAGCGTTCTCTTCAGCTCTTTGTCCCAGGGGACAGAAAGAGAAAAGTAAAGCCAGGTGATCCTGTGAAGTCAAGGCGTGTGGCTTTGAAACTTCCCAGATTCTGCAGGCTCAGCACGACCCAGTTTAGTACAGGGTAGGTGATAAAATCTGTAGCGGCCTTGAGAGAAGAAAGTGTTCAGAAACTGTTGGTGCTGCCTCTGAAGGGCTGACACAGAGTCAGCTTGCTGTCGGGAACTGGCTGAACACTGCCACCCCTGGCCTTCTGGTTTTTCAAACAGTTGTATACTTTGTATGCAATCTCTCAAATGCTAAGATGGTGGGGTCTAGACCTTCCTTTGTAGCAAGAAGTGGCCTCTAATCCTATTGTGGGTACTGCCTGGGAAGGATGCCTAGTGCTAGGCATCAGTTAGCTCTGCTGTGTGTTCTTTTTTCCCAGAGATTTTGTTTCCTTAATCTTAATACTGAAAAAAAAAAAGATTCCAGGATAGAAACATAAGACACTGTAATGTTATAAAACTGAGGAATGTAATTCTTTTGTTTTCCTTAGAGGTATCTGTTGCCATGAGTTACAGGATTCTGTTTGAATCTCGTGGGACAGTTCTGTTGTAGGAAACAGTAGGGGTTATGGTTCATAGTTTCATTGCAGGCAGAGGCAAAGCACACCTATAGCTGCCTGAAAGACATAACAAGAGCAGTGGCTTAAATTGGGTTGTAACAACGTGGCACACGTTTGTTTCATGAGCATGTATTCTGTCTTGAGCCTTAGCTTTAAAATTTGAGATATGTGGCTTTTCAAACAGACTGCCTGACTCCCACCCCCCCCCCCCAACACACACACCTACCTACCCCAATAATGAAATTGAGATTAGGACTCTGCATGGAACAGTGAGAATGTAGGTTAACTTTGGGATCACAGCTTTGCCATTTGCTGACTTGGGTATGTTATTTTGAGCCTCATTTCTTCATATCTAAAATGAGAATAATGTTTATGATGTTACACAAGGTTCAGTGAGTCTAAATGCCACAATAAGTATAGAGCAGTGCCCTTAAACAGCATGTTAGGAGTTAAAAAAAATAACAACAGCATAGGCTAAGAGTTCATGGTGCCTGTGGGCAAGGATTGGCTCCTGAGCACTGAGGACACTCAGTGCTATCATTTGACTTGGCTTGCTCTAATGTTTCTACAGCCTGGTGCTATCATACATTCTTACTGTCCAGATAGCTGCCTGGTCACCCTTACTCTGGATTACATGGAATATTCATGGGGGGTTACTGTGGGGGCTAGGGTTGCTTGCTTTACACTGGCTTCAAGCTACCAACAGCCAAGTCTTTTACACTAAACGTCTTACATAGGGCCAGAGAGAGAGGAGGTAACACAGACCTGGGAAAGTATTGCTTGGCCCTGTAGGACTGGCGGTGCTCTGAGGCAGGGTGGCTCTCAGGATGTGGGGGTTCTGGCAGGCCAGTAAGGTCCATATGCCTTTTGCTGTTTTACTCCAAAGCCTCTGAAAAAAATCACGTTGCTTTCCGAGTTGTTGTTGAGTAGATCTTAGCTTATACTTCTACGCTAACATTGTAAGAATGGTAGTGTTGACAATACCTTTCCAAAATATGCATTTCCACAGGATGTTTGTCACTTCATCCCCACCCTGCTGGGCTCGGTGGCTCCTAGAACCCTAGGTCAGAACTGGAAAACCCTCCAGCTGGAGGTGTCTCCAGACAGCTTACAAGGCAAGTTATCATAGGGCACAGTACTCAGGGCCCACTTCCTGGTATGTCCTGGACCTGCTGTACTGTTAACAGCTCTCCAGTATGTTAGAAATGAAACTTTCCAAGCAAGTCATTTAAATTTTGTAAGACAGGGGCTGGAGGAATGGCACAGAGGTTAAAGCACCTACCAAGCAATAGCAAGGCCTTGAGTTCAGTTCCCCAAGCACCACATAAAGCTGGGCATGGTGGTGCCCGCCTGTAATCCCAGCACTCAGGAGGCTGAGACCTGAGGATTTCCGTGAGTCCCCAAGGCTAGCCTGGGCTCCGTAGTGAGTTCAGGATCTGCCTGGGCTACAGAGTGAGACCCTTCTCCAAAAAAAAAAAAAAAAAAAATCGCAAGTCAGAGTAACTACTAAACCCAATAGTGAGGATAAGTGATACTGAAATACTCTTAAAGTATATGTTGAACATATACTGTAGGGCAGGTCAATGTGTTGTGATATTAATTTTGACATTTTATTGATATGGAAATGTTCTGGTTGGATGCTAGGTATGATGGTGCATACCTGTAATCCCAGCTACTTGGGAGCTGAGGCGCAAGAATCATAAATTTAAGGCAATTAGGAAAGACCATGTCTCAAAATAAAAAAATAATACCAAGGGCTGAGGATGTAGCTCAGTGGTAGAGTGCTTGCCTAGCATGCATAAATCCTGCACTCAATCCCCAGTAGTAGCAAAAAAAAAAAAAAAAAGTCTGGATGGGATGAGGGCCAAGCAGAGTCCAAAGCAGAGTCCATGGGCCCAGCCAGGCCTGTCATGAGGTCAACAGCCTAGCATTTCACACTTGCTTAAAATTTGTACTGTAATATTTGGGGATGAATGGTCAAATTTTTATAAATCTAAGGAAGGCAATGATAATGGCTTTTCCTGGGATAAGAGTTGGCCTTTCTGTTCTAAGAAGACAGGCAAGAAACTATAAATCCATAGCCCTGTAGAAAGGAGCTTACTTTTCTCAGGTAGGACACATTAGCTCTTAACAACCTATTAAGTTTTCCCAAGTCTGTTGAAAAACCAGAGGGCAATGTGCAAGAGTTTGTTTACTCTTGCTAAAAATGCAACCAACGAGAACTTTCTCAGTCTTCCTGCACTCTGGGCTCTGGTCTGTAGTTGGCTGGGCATTGGCCTTGGTAGCCACCCTCGGGTTATGCTTTCTGCAAATGTTATTGGCAGATCTTTTCTGTATAGGACCTATATTTTCAGGCAACTGTAAAATTTGGAATATGTTGCTCTAATCTTGTCTGGGAACTTTTTTAAATGTTTAATTTAAACACCTCACATACCTCGTGTCTTCAGGAGAAGGCAGAACGGTTTCTCCAGAGGGTAGCAGGCTTTCCCGTGCAGTGTCTGAGCAGCGTCAGAAGCAGGCATCTTGGAAGCTAATACATTACACCAATCAAGGAGAGTTATCTTAAGCCACAATTAATCTGCTCCCTGGCATATGTTGATAGGAAAGCATCATGCTGTTTCTTAATTAAAAGCAAACGGATTAAAAATGATTAATAAGAGTATTAAATATTCTCCTAAACTAAAGGCTTTGGGATTCTTGGGTAAATCTAGTTGGTTTTTTTTCCCTCCCCATTCTGAAATCCAAGAAGCATTCATTGTTTCATTTTTTTCCTTCTTCTGAAATCTTCCTAAATTGGGGAAGGTATAAGTTATCAAACCATGGAGAAATCTAAATTGCCAATGATTGAAGTGAAACTGTCTGATAGTGCAGTGTCTTTAGTCTAGGTGCCTCCAAAACCTGGAACAAATGAGTGACTTAAGACAACCATATACAGGAAAACAGCGCTACCCTCTTCCTCTTGTCCCTAAGGATTGACGTATCACTTTTCCTTAGGAGCAAAACACTTCCCTGCCCTCGAGCCATAGTGATGTTTGTTCTGGCTGAGGACAAAAAGGTGGAAAGGCTGTCCCTGCTTTGCACTGTTCTTGGACACAGCATCCTTGCTGAAGGAGAGCTGGCTTGTCCATCAGTGGTGACAGAGCAGGGCAATCTGGAGCCAAAAGGAAATGGACAGGGAGCTGGACAAGGCTCACTGCTGATCCTTAGTCCTGAGAACCCATAATCCTTCACATGCGAAGGAGTCCTTAAGGACTTTTAAATGTGGAAGTCAGTGAATAACCAGTCACAGCTATCTTCCTGGCTAAATCAAAGGTGGGAAGTGGGTGTCTGAAAAGAGACCATCTTTTTAAAGGCACGAGTGAGGTTAGAAGACAGCCTAAAGCTGGGTGCCTCTTGGAGGATGTAATGAAGACATTATGTCTGGCTTTTGCAGGCTCCCTAGTTATGGCTTCTGTGCTGTTGCTGTATCTGCAATTCCTGTAGCCACAGCACTCAGTCCCCAGCGTAGCCACCTATTAAATTACAGCACCAAACTCATTGTCATTCTGACTTTGACTTCGTTAGTGATAACAGAGAAGGATAGCACACCTTTAAATGACGAGCTTTGTGTTTAATTACCCAAACAAAATGACATAAATATGAATGAGCCCTAATGGTGGTACTTGGTTTTCCGGAAACCATTAAGAAAATGATTCCTAAATGATTTGTAAAGAAAATGAGAGGAGAAGAGAGTAAGGAGAAGGCTATTAGGCTTCTAACACACTCCTGAATTATTATGTAGTCAACTACCTAGGAAATACACAGCTAAATGATCTTGAAAACAGGATACTAGAGGTGGTTGTTGAGGCACCCAAGGTGGTAGACCTCTTGGCTTTTTTGCATTCTCCCATCGTTAGTAGGACAATGTGGGTTTCTGATCCATGGGTTCTGTGGTAGCAGCAAGATGCGTTTTAAGTCAGACCCCTCAGTGCCTAGTTAAGAGCCGAAGGCTCAGCTGCAGGTGGCTGCTACACCCAGGCCTGCCGCAGAACTGAGGACCTTGTCAAGCCTGGAGCATCCTGGGAATGGTCCCAGTTCCACTGTAAGCAAAACACATGTAAATAGGCACACTTTACTAAGTCATATGGGCTCTTACCTGTTTTTCTCAAAGTTGTCGGGGTACTGAGCTCTTTTAGCCTTTGTAAAATGGACACCTAGAGACTGGCAAGACAGAGTCCAGGATGAGCGCTGATGCAGTGAGCGCTGAAGATGCTGAACATGCCTCTGTGCAGCTTAACGGGCATGAGGGTGCTTCTATCACTGTAATGACAATAGGAAAGGAAGTTTGGGAACAGTGTTTTACACTGAGCAAACTTTGGGAGTAAAGTTCAAGATACTGTGTATTTGTCCGAGGCCTGGCCTGATCCCTGGTGTCTGACCCAGAGTCGTCTGTTTGCAGGCCTATGTTTGGGACAATAATAAGGATCTGGTGGAGTGGCTGGAGAAGCAGCTGACAGAGGAAGATGGCGTCCGCTCAGTGATAGAGGAGAATATCAAATACATCAGCAGAGACTATGTCCTCAAACAGATCCGCAGGTGAGACTGGAAGCGGGCTCAGGCAGGTAGGGTAAAAAGTTCACAGGAAATCAGGAGGTGCCGATGCTGCCGTCTTCGTGGTCTCTTGCTGCCACTGATGTGTAGATATAAATACAGTCCTCAGCGCATTTCTTTCTCAGCTCGTGTTCCAGGGGACCTCGGCCATCTCTGTTTGATGACTCCTTAGCTCACTGTGCACACCTATTAGTTTTGAACGCAGAAACTCAAACTGGACGCCCAGTTGTGAGAGGGAGGAGAATAGATGGTGTGTAATGGCTTCTCAGGTGCACGGTCGAGGCATTTTTATAAGACTACTTGAAAATATTTCACTTATGGAAGAGTTGCCAATCTAAAAACAGTACAAAAACACTCCTGTGCACATCTCTGTCCTGATCTACCTGTTTACTGTTTACCTCATTTGCTTTATCATTTCTATATTCATGCCCTGAGACTAGGAATACTTTCCTATATGGACACAGTAAAATGAACAACTTTAGAAAATTTAACATTGACTAAAAGCTTATGTAAAGTTTACCAGTTGAGCTAGGAGTGTAGCTCAGTGGTAGAACACTTGTCTAGCATGCAGAAGGCCCTGAGTTCAATCCCTGGCAACAGAAAAAAAAAAAAAAAAACAAAAAAACAACATACCATTTACAGGGCATTGCTCATTTTGAGGTTGTCTGACGGTTCTCTGTGATTTGATTCCGGTTATGCGTTATGATCAGAGTATGGCACACGCTGGGGCCTTCACAGAGGACCACCTGGAGGCACGTGATATTTATTTGCCCTCCCTAACATTAATATCCATCACCTGGTCAGGATGTCACTTGACTTCTCCACTGTATAATCATTGAATTTTCCCCCCTTGCATTTCTGGGAAGCACCTTCAGGGCCGTGCATGTATCTTGATTCCTATCAGAATTTCCCCATAGACTTAGATCCACTGATGATTCTTGTCTGAGCCAGTCTTTGCAAAATGTCACTCAAATTCTATCAACAAGTGCTTAATCCTCCCTCATTCATTTGTATTTCGTTCATTCATTTCTGATTTTTTTTCCCCTGTTCTGTAGTCCAAGCTGGTATTAAACTCACAATGTAGCCCAAGTTGGCCTTGAACACACAGCAATCCTCCTGAGTGCCAGAATTACAGGCATGTGCCACCACCGCACCTGGCTTATGTGGTGCTGGGGAAGTGAACCCAAGGCCTTCTGCTTGCTAGGCGAGTGCTCTAACCACTGAACTGTGCCCCCAGCCAGGACTAAGGAATTTCTATTTTCATTACTTACTTTGATGCCAAGTTGCCCCAGATTTAGCCAGTAGCCACGCACCCCTTTTGTGCAGTCTCTGCTCTCAATGCTCCATTGTTTTTGTGTTGTCTTGGGTTTTTTTTAAACTTCTTTATGACTAAGCAAAACGTTTTTTCTTTCATTCTGTATTACTTAGTTTCTGGGACATTTTTAATGTAGGAAAGCACGTGAGGTGAGGCGGTGACGATAGGGTCTGCATCGGCCTACATGTCGGCATACTTACTAGGCAGTTAGTTCCTCCGCTGTCCCAGTGGGGATGCTTCTGCCTCTTTTCTCACCATCCGTCATCTTTCTCCCCAGCTTGGTACAGGCCAATCCAGAGGTTGCCATGGACTCTATTGTCCATATGACCCAGCACATCTCACCCACTCAGCGAGCGGAAGTTGTACGGATCCTCTCCACAATGGATTCCCCTTCCACGTAGGAACAGCTTCCTGCCCATCCCTGCCCCATCTCTGGAGAAAAGGGCTAGCGCTGCCTCCTGTGACTGAAAAGAAAAGGCACAGAACACCCAGCACTGGAGTCAAAGTGGCATTTTACTTCCCCTTGAGTGTTTCGGGTTATGCATGACATCCTGTCATACCTACCCCTTCAGTATTTATTACCCTCACTGTGTCAGCAGTCCTCTGTCCCTGCACAGGACTGACAAGGCAATGAAGGGTACAGGCACGTACCGTGAGGTCTTACTACACAAAAGCAGGGCTGCCCCTCTCACTTTGGCAGCCCCCTGGCCCCATGAGCCGCAGCCACAGGCAGCAGAGGAGGGCTGGGCTAAGGCACGGAGGAAGCCCTGAGTCCATTCCATTGTTCGTAGTGCACATTCATCCCGGCACACACGCCCTAGGCATTGCAGAGGAACCACTTCCCCTTTGACTGCACCCAAGTTTGTGCCCTTGGAGAAAGAAAAGAGCACAAAATTGACTGCAGGTTGCTGGAGAACTCAAGATGGGGGTGGAATCATAATCCAGGAAGGAGGGAAAGAGAACAGGCCAAATTATTCTAGGGCTGAGTTCTCTCAGTACACAGGCATGATGTGAACATACCACCACCCAGCTTGCAGCCGCTCAACTGACTACCCAGGAGCTGCAAGGCCAGTGCTGTAGCCCAAGGTGGTAGAGGACCCGAGAGGCAACTGCCCTTTCTGCCACTCATTGAAACTCATGCCCCAGAGAGAAGAAACTCTTTCAGGACCTGGAAGGTAGTCACTGAGAAGCCTGGAGCTTTGACAGCTGCAAGAGACTTCACGGTGCCTAGAGTCACGTCCTCGTTTCAGGGCAGCTGGCCCGGTGGCTGCCATTCCTTCTCTGGGCCCTGTCTCTCCTGAATGTGCGCCGGTGGCAGTTGCAGCAGGTCTGCCCACAGCTGCTGAAAGGAGCCTGGTGATAGCTGTGCTCTGGCACCCAGAGCGGGTCTTCCTGCTGAGGCAAGGCTTCCAGGGAGCACAGAGCCACGTGACCTTAAAACCCCTACAACTCAGTCATGGTGCTGCTGTCTCTTAGGCCTACAAGGGCCTCCTTGGGTGGTAGAAAAAGCTTATTTTTCAGCAACCAATTTAGCCAAGAGAAGAGCTTACTGATTCCCCCACTGGTGTTCCTAAAGCAAGAGTGGCAGGTAATCAGGACTGGAATGGTGTCCCATTCCTGCAGTGCGGCTGACTGTATTTGTCACAGCCATGGAGGGCGTCACTGAGGCGCCACTGAAGTTGTTGAATACTTCCGTACAACCTGCAGTTTTGAGCCTTAACTCTGTATTGTTCATACACGGGAAAGAGCTCCATGTCCCCTTCTTCATGAACACATGGGGCTGCGTGCACACTGACCACAGCCTCAGGCGGACCTGGCAGAAAAGTTTGGATTTTGGCATTTTCAAAGAAGGGCAGAGAAGGGTGAGGAACAATTCTCCGTCTAGAAGAAAGCGTCCCCACTGCTAGTTATTTGCTTACCTAGTAGGTAAGAGCCAGAATCGTCATTGGCCACATTATTCCTCCCCACTTTTCTGCAATAAATCAAATCTCATCTCCCCTATAGGTAATAGAAAACCATTCTCTCCCAGGAAGCTGGTCTTGGCCTGGATCAGGTGGGTTTGCTCATTTAGCTCCCTCCTCCTCACCAAATTCTGACACAGTAAGCCAGTAAGTCTCCTCTCCAGAACCAAGGAGTGCCTACCTGTCCCACCTCCATCGCCGGGACAGGTATTTTTCGTATGGGAAAGTTTGAAAGCCTCAGAATGTGTGCAGTCTGATCTTCCCACAGCCCATTACACTTGCAAGGTTACTGAGGCAGGAAGAGGGCAAATGATGTATTGACCAAGACTTGCTTGAACTGCGATTGCCATATTATCTGTCCACAAAGCAGCCTTCACTCATCCCAGTAAGAACCCGATGGACACATACCCCAGTGAACACGGAGCTCCACTCAGATGTACTCTTCACATTTTGTTGAAATAAACCTCCACATTTGTAAGAGAGTTGCAGTTTGTGATTTTAACCGGGTCCAGCACCCACACCTGATCTTTTGTTAAGGGGTTCAGTGGTGGGATTAGCCTCTCTGTCCACTTAGGGCACCTCTCAGCCCTAGAGCAGAGCCACCCTAAGGCCTCTGGAGCCCCACGCCTGTGGAGTCTGTAAGCCTTCTAATATACTCTGGGACCACCTGGCCCTTGTTAGAGATTATAGGGGGAAATTTCAGGATTTCTTACTAGGTTTTCAAGTCTGAGTACAGAAGGTACTAGTGTCAGGAAGCTCACAACTGTGTGCCTGCAGCCCTCTGTCCAAGGCCCTCTCTGAGAAAGTTCTGAGTTCGTGTAGTTGAGTCAGGAGTAAGCACCAATCCCTGACTTTGGCTAATTATTACACTCAGTGCTGGGTATGTTTCTTTGGGATGTATAATAAAGCAGAGAGTAGTATTACCTAAAAAGAAGTATGTTACAAAAATACTGGATTGGATCACTCTAAGCTAGGGATTCTAGAAAGATGTCAGGAAAGGAGATACAGGATGTAGTGGGAAAGCTGCTTCTGTTTGCTAACTTCCTCACAGACAGGGAATCCTTGTTCACGTAGAGGCCTTGACTCTCCTCCCCAGCAAGCGAAGAGCCAGGCCCCAGGATGCGAAGTCAGGACCAGTTGGTGGTGCTGGGAGTTCCTCCCTGTGGGAACCTGCCTGACCAGTGGGGAGCTTCCTACCTAAGTCTTTTCAATGAGCCAAAAATGCAAAACTCCATTGGTGTTACTGTGGGATAACAAAGACTGCAGCAAGAATGGTGGTAAATGAACCCAGGGAGATCTTTCTCACGCTCCTTCCTGAGCATACGCCTCCATGCCAGGCCACTGTGACAGCCTGTGAGGTGTGGAGCTGGGAGGAGAGCCACTCCAACAGCTGTCTCCGGGGCCCAAGATGGCTGACTCTGCCCTGGCCCATGTGGTGAGGACAAAGTATCAAGGCCCAAGCCAGGGGCCTGGACAACTGAGGGCTGACACCTGCTGTGAGGGAGGGGGAAGACAGTGCCAGGAGCTCCAGGCCAGCAGGGCACTGGCATCTACAGTTACTCAGTGGACACCGGGGAGGGTCAGTGGCAGCAGAGTAGTCGTTGGGGGGAAGGATGAACAGTGACCAGGTATCAGACTACCTGGGTCTTCATGAGGTAGTCAAGGAGCAGGGTTTATCTGGAAGCCAACGAGACGCCTTACTGGTCTGCGGCATGGGAAGGCTGTGGAGGATGTTACGTTGCAGCCGGAAGGAAGGAAAAGGTCTGTACCCTGAGCACCAAGAAACCTGGGGCCCAGCTCACTCCCTTGAGTGTCATCCCTGAGTTCGAAGGGGTCACCAAGGATATTAGACTCAGATCACCCACAGGAGGCATCAAGGTAATAAACAGGAGGGGGCTGGAGGGCTGGCACAGCAGTTAAAGCACTTGCCTTGCAAGCACAAGACCCCGACTTCGATACCCCAGCACCACATAAAGCTGAGTGTGGCGGCACTTACCTGTAATCCCAGCACTCACTGGAGCAGGCGGATTGCCCTGGGTCCAAAGCCAGCCTGGGCTACAGAGTGAGACCCTGTCTCAAAAAAAAAAGGAAAAAAAAACTGATTATGAACTACTTTCATTTCTCCAGAAATTGTGTGCCTCAGGAGGCAAAGGCTCACCATGTCATGGTCTTTATGTTGACTAGAGATTTATGAACCCCAGAAGTAGTCTCTGGCTACTTAACGCTGGCCAGAAGCTCTAATTGGCAGTCAAGAAGAAGTCATGCTAATAGAACACAAATGCAGTACTTTCATAAGCAGTATATTATATTCCAAAACAAGATGCCCTGTGGTTGGCAGAGGGGGATAATGATGCCTCTGCCCAGGAGGACTTGCAGCCACACAGTGGGCTCAGCCGCTTGTGAACCAGAAGGGGACTTGGGGCGCAGGAGTGTGCGCCCCAACGTTCTGTTCTGATGATTCTTCTGGAGACTAAGCAGGAATACTGGGGAAGGGGTGGGATTGGGGGGGAGGGGAGATAGGAACTGCTATAAAAGTCTAGGCCTGGCTGGGTCTAGTGGTGGAGGCCTGTAAACCCAGCACTCTGGGAGGCTGAGATAGGAGAATCCAAGTGCAAGCCCAGCCTGGGAAATCTGACAGTGTAGTGTGACCCTGATCAAAATCAAAATTTAAAAATGGGCAAAAAAAAAAAAGTCTAGGCCTTGAATTAGAAATAATCTTAACAGCATCGTATAGATTCTGCAACAGGTCTGAGCTGGGCTCCCTGTACCTCAATTAGGTCCCTCATTACTCTCCTTGAGACAGTTCCAGATTCCTTACTATGAAATGTGGGAAACAATGGGGACCTCAGTGGTGCTTTTAGGGGGAAAAAAATTAAATTAGCAAATATGCCAGGTGTGGTGAGAACATGCCTGTGATCCCATCACTCTGGGAAGCAGGAGGAGTGAAAGTTCAAGCCCAGCCAGGGCAATTTAGCAATTAAAATATACCTAAGAAATAGCTGGAAATGTTGCTCAATGAGAAGGCTCAGAGCTCAATCCCTGGTACCACAAAAAAGTGTGCTTTTTAAATCTTTATTAAATGATGTGAGTACATGACAATAACTGTTATGTTTGGGTTCATGGTGTACCACGTAATAAACATGGTAGTCACACAAAGGAAGAAGAAAAATGCTGTAATCCCAGCAGTCTGGGAGGTTGAGGCAGGATGATCACAAGGTTGAGGCCAGCCTGAACAGTGGGGCAAGTCAGTGAGGCCCTGTCTCAGAATAAAAAATAAACAGGGCTGGAGGCATAGTTCCATAAAAAGGCCCAGGTTCAATTCTCAGTACCACAAAAACAAAAAAAATAGAACCAAGTTTACTTTATCAGAATTAATGCTAATCTGAATTAGAGACATAGATATAATCCCTCGGATGACCACTAATAACTTAAAAATATTATAGATGTAAATAATATATCTGATAAGGGGTTAATATCCAAAATATATATAAAGAACTACAACTCCACAACAAAATCCAAATAGCTATTTAAAAATGGGCAAAAGACCTATGCAGATATTTCTACAAACATGACAAGCATATGAAAAGACGAATACCACTAGTCGTAGGGGAGACAAAACCACCATGAGCTGTTACCACATGTGCATGACAATGGCTGTTTCTAAAACAGTCACAAGTGTTGGTGAGGATGTAGAGAAATCAGACTCTTGTACCCTGCTGATGGAAATGGAAGAGGAGCTACTGTGGAAAACAGTTACTTAAAAATTTAAAAATGCTAAACTTCATTGTAAACCTTAAATTTTGCACTTATACATATCAATAAAGTGGGGGGGGAGATAGCACCACTAGTTAAGTCCAGCAGCACAGACACGGCACTCCAGCACCCTGAGGCATGAGGACTGCAAGTTCCAGCATAACCGGGCGCCTGAGTGACTTATCCAGACCCTGCCTTGAAATCAAAACTAAAAAAAAGGGGGTGGGGTAGGGGGGACTTAGCTCAGTATACTTCAGTATGAAGGCCCTGGGCTTGACCTCCAGTAACAAAAAAAAACAAAAAAAATTAATTGAATTGAATTTAAAAATAAATGAAAATACCACTGCCTTAACTATCTTAGTTACTTTCTTGTTTCTGGGACAGAATACCCAACATCCAAAATCAACGGCATTCATCTACACTAACAATGAATAATCACATTCTCAGTAGCCCACCAAAAAACTAAACACCTAGGAGTAAACCTAACCAAAGAAGCGAAGGACCTCTACAAAGAAAACTATTATACTGAAAAAAGAAACTGATAATTGGATTGATTGATTGTTGTGTGAATAAAGAACCCTCCCAGGTAAATTCATCTGCCTCTGGCCTGTCTGTCTCTCCTTACGGAGTGCTCATGACAGCAAAGACATCAGAAAGCGGGAAGACATCTCCTGTTCTTGGATAGGCAGAATTAACAGTGTCAAAATGACTATACTGCCCAAACTGATATACAGATTTCATGCGATTTCCATCAAAATACCAGCTTTTTTTCACTGAACTTGAAAAAACCTTAAATTCATATGGAACCAAAGGAGACTAGTCAAAGCAATCCTGAGTAACAAGACAAAGGCAGGTGGCATTACAATTTCATACATCAAGTTATCTTACAAAGTAATACATACATACATACATATATATATATATATATATATATACACACACACACACACACACACACACACACACACTCCATAGTACTGGGGGGAAAACAGGCCAACCAGTGGAAGAGAACTGAGGATGCAGACACAAACTCAAGTACCCTCAGCTACCTCATGTTTGATAAAGGAGCTGAAAGCACACACTGGAAAAAGGACGACCTCCTCAACAAATGGTGCTGGGAAAATTCGATAGCCACATGCAGAAGAATGAATTTAGACACACGTCTGTCACTGTGCACCAAAATCAAATCAAAGTGGATTAAACACAGATATTAAAACTGAAACACTGAGCCTTTGGGAGACAAATTAGTCAAAAATCTAAAAGATACAGGTATAGGCAAGGATTGTCTTAATAAGACACCCAATGCAAAAGGAATAGCTCCAGGAATCAACAAATGGGATTACATCACATTAAAAAGTTTCTGCACGGCAAAGGAAATTATCAACAGAGAAGAAAAAACTGACAGAATGGGGAAAAAAATTCACTACCTACACATCAGATAGGAGGCTAATAACTAGAATATGCAAGGAACTGAAGAAAAACAGACTCCTCAAATTCAAAGACTCAATTAAAAACTGGACAGTGGAAATGAATAGGCAGTTCTCAGATGAAAAAGTTCAAATGGCCAGTGAATACATGAAAAGATGTTAACGTCCTTAGCCATTAGAGACATGCAAATCAAAACATCACGAAGGTAACATCTAACCCCAGAGAGCAGAGTGTATATGAAGAACTTGAACCGCAAGCAGTGCTGGCAAGGCTGTGGGGGAAAGGAGCCCTTGTACGCTGCTGGTGGGATTGTAAGCTGGTACAACCATTATGGAGGGCAGCATGGAAATTCCTCAAAACACTGAAAATAAATATCCCCTCTGATCCAGTGATACTTCTGGGAATCTTTCCAAAAAGAGATAAAAGCATCATTTAAAAATGATCTATATATACCTATGTTCAAAGCAGCACAACTAACATAGCTAAAATGTGGAAGACACCAAAATACCCATCAACAGACCAGTGGATGCAAAAATTGTGGTATATGTACACAATGGAGTACTACTTATCTATAAAGACAGATATTTTTGAGGTTTTCTTAGGTAAATGGACACAACTTGAGGCTCAGTGAAGTCAGTCACAGACACAGAAGGTTAAATATCAAATGGTTTATCTAATATGAGAAACCCAGAGTACAGTCATTTCATAGATAATAGGGGAATTAGGAGAAAGGTGTGGGAGGCTGAAAAGGAGGAGAGGAAGGGATTGCAATTTTTTAAATATTATTTTTCAGACAGGGTCTCACGCTGTAGCCCAGGCTGGTCCTGAACTCACAGCAGTCCTTCTGCCTCAGCCTATTGAGTGCTGGGATTACAGGCGTGTGCCGCCATCACACCCAATTTATGTGGTGCTGGGGAATCCAACTTGGGCACTTAGTGCTTGACTTAGCACTTGATAGCCAAGTGCTTTAACCGCTGAGCCATTCCTCCAGCCCCAGGGATTGTAATTCTGATGTGATATATATGTTCACAAAATACTCAAATTCAATGTAAACATGTATTACATATGTACATATTAATAAAATAGGGAGAAAAAAAGAATACCCAACATGCACAACTTAAAGGAGGAAAGATTTATTTCACTCTCGGTTTCAGAAGGTCTCACACAGCCCTTCACAATGGCAGAAGCACATGGCAGAGGCTGGAGAGCTGCTCACTGCCACGTGAGGCAGGAGCCGACTGAAGTGAGGAGCACGCTGCTGTCTGGGGGACTCGGGCAAGGCCAGAGCTTTCCCTGAACGTAGCTGTAACAGTGTTTCTTCTTCCTTTACTTGGTTCCAGCTGCCGATCAGGGCCCTTACACACAGAGGGGGAGCCTCTCCCTCACTTCCTGGCCCACAAATCAGTAACACAAATCTGAAAGCTCTGCCCTGGGCAACCCCAGTCTCAACAAGTTGACACAGTCCTTCCAGGGCCAGCCCCAAGCACCTGCCCCTTCCAGCCAGGGACACTTCCCTACAGCACAGTTCAAACACACGAGGCTTTCGGGGACACTCCAGATCCAAACCATAGCAACGACCGTATGTCCCAGCAATCCCACTGCCAGATGTATCTTCGAAAGAACTGAAAGCAAGGTGCCAGCTATGTGCGCGCCCATATTCACAGCAGGATTATTCACAACAGCCAAGAGGTAGACGCAACTCAAATGTCCACTGACAGACGAAATGTTGTAGAGAAATATAATTCAGTATCATTTAGCTTGAAAAATAAAATCCAGTTACAAGCTACAACATGGATGAAATCTGAAGATACTATGTGATGTGAAATAAGTCAGTTACAGAAAGACATAGAATGAAGAATGGTGGTTCGCAGGGCCTAGGAAAAGGGTAAAACAGGAAGCTAATCAGTTTGTGCACAATTTCAGTTTTGTGTGATGGAAGAGCTCCTAAGATTTACTGCACATACATGAATATACTAAATACTAGTAAGTTATAACCTTACAGTAGTTATGTGGAAAATATTTCGGTTTTCCCATTGTTCTGTGTACTGGAGGCTGAGCCCAGGGCCTTTGCACTGAGCTGCATTCCCAGCCCACTTCTGATTCGGAGGCAGCATCTCCCCAAGCTGCTCAGCTGGGCTTGAACTGGCGATTCCGTTGCCTCAGCTCCTCCAGCGTGGCAGGACAACAGGCACTTGTCACTAGGCCCAGCTCTAAATTTCATGTTTTTTAAAAATACAATATCTACCACGACAGGATTTAAGGTGGCCTACTATTTTCAATGGAAGGCTATGACTCTTAATCAAGAATTATACTGAATTTGGTATGAGGGTATGAGGGCACACGCCTGTGATCTTGGCCGCTCAAGAGGATGAGGCAGGATAGAAAAATCCAAGGCCATCCTGGACAACTGAGCAAGGCTCTGTCTCAAAAAGGGATGGGAACATAGTCAGTGTGAGGCCTTCAATCCAGTACCAGTAAAATAAAAACATTGAATTTGAAAGGACTAAACATTACAATCAGTGACAGACTGTCAGACTGGGTTAAAAAAAACAACAACATCGAACTGTATGTTGTCTGCAGAAGCACACTTTAGATTCAGAGACACACATAGGTCGAAAATACAAGTATACCTAGCCCTGCTGGCACAAACAGCTACTCCTAGTACTCCAGGAGGCTGAGGACAGAGAATTACAAGTTCAAGTCCAGCCTGGGCAATCCAGGGACTCAGTGAGACCCCACTCACAATCAAAACCAAAAAATGGGCTGGGAATGTAGCTCAGTGCAAAAGCCCTAGATCAATTCCCAATACCACAATCAATAAGTGTACAGAAAACCATATATTGTGCAAACAGTAACTATAAGAGAATTGGGGTGATAACACTAATACTGGGGAAAGTACTAAGATCTGTCAGGTGTGGTAGCATGTGCCCATATTCCCGGCACTGAAGAGGCTGAGACAGGATGATAGCCTTGAGTGAGGGCAGCCTGGACTATACAGTAAGATGCTGTTTCAAAAAAAAGAAAAAAAGACACTCACCTGAGACAAAGAGAAGCAACAATTAAATTTTTAATTTTTGGTACTGGGGATTAAAGACAGGGCATCAACGCTGAGCTCCCGCCCTAACCCGTTCATAGTTTTGATTTGAGCAGGGTCTCGTTACATCACTAAGCTGCCCAGGCTGGGCTTAGACTTGCCTCCTGCTTCAGTCTCCTTGGTTGCTGGGGTTACAGGCCTGTGCCGCCAGGGCCGGGCCTCAGTTGTCACTGTCATTAAACTTCTTTAGCTGTTCTGGCCTCAAATTTTTCATCTGTTTTCGGGGGGGCTTGCACTGCAGGGTTGTTTTAAGGCTTCTGTGAGATCATATAAGAAGTCAGGACATAGCAAGGTTTTTGTTTAGTTTTTGTGGTACTAGGGATTGAGCCCAAAGTCTTCAATATATCTCCAGCCCGTGTTTATTTTTGATTTTGAAATAGTGTCTCACTAAGTTACTAAATTGCCCAGGCTGGGCTCAAACATGGGATCCTCTTGCCTCAGCCTCCCAGGTGCTGGGATTACAGTTTTGTGCCACCAGGCCTAAAACAGAGGTTTTTATTATTCTTATTGCCATTCTGCATGGAGAGCTCTAGCTCATCCCTGAAGACCTGTGTCTTGTCTGTGACAATGACCACAGGTTGGGTCACTCAAATGACAGCCACTTATTTTTCATAGCTCTGGAGGCTACGAGCCCAGGAAGAAGGTGCTGGCAGACCCGACATCTTGGGAAGGCCACTTCCTGGTGTGCCGATGGCTATCGTCCTGGCTCTTCATATGACAAGAGCTTAGACCATCTCGTGTGTATGTTTCTCTCTTTTTTTCAGAGTGAAGGATTGAACCCAAGGCCTTCGCACTGAGCTATATTCCCAGCCACCCTACCCCCTTTTTAATGTTTTATTTTGAGACAGAGTCTGTGTTGCTAAGTTGCTGAGGCTACGCTTGAATTTGTGAATTAGCAGTCCTCCTGCCTCAGCCTGCAGTCCGTCATGTAGCTCTAACAACTCTAAAGTATACATATCTAACAACAGGTTCCCAAAACACATAAAACAAAAAATTATAATAGAGAAATGATTCAACAATTATAGGTCTAGATATAAGCCAATAACAAACTCCTACCCTATCCTCCCCCCCCCCAAAAAAAAAAGAAAGGAAGGAGGAAGGATGGATGGATGAACAAAACTCAAAGCAAACAGAATGAAGTGAAAAGATTAGAGTGGAAACAACAAATACAGAGAAATCAATAAAAATAAAACCCCGCTCTTCAAGCTGAATAAAGAGAGCTCATACAATTAAAGAATTTACTTCCACAAAGAAAAAACAGCATCCCAGCTGGTGAACAGTCTATCAGCTACTTAAATAAGCTGTGTCCAGTGGCACAGGCCTGTGATTCCAGCACCCCTGATGGATGAGGTAGGAGGATCGCAATTTTGAGCAGTGATTTAGCAAGACCCCTGTCTCAAACAAGAACAGGGATATGTGAAGGCCTGACCTCTGGTATCAAAGAAGAGGAGGCGGGGGAGGAAGAGGAGAAATAATACCAACGCTTCAGAGACTCAGAAAACAGAAGGAGCACGCTGACTCATTATACGAGACCAATGTTATCCTGATACCAAGACATCACAAGGAAACTACAGACCAATGTCCTTCATGAACACAGATGCAAAAATCCTTAGCAAATATTTGCAAACCGATCTCAGTAACATATGGGGAGAAAAAAACCCACTACGCACCATAGTTAAGTGGGATTTGTCTGATGAGTAAAAAGTCAGTGTAATACACCATATTAATAAGGGATGAAATTCGCTTGACCATCTCAATAGTAGCAGAAAAAGCATTTTGAAATGTAACAGCATTCCAAATAAAAATTCTCGACAAACTGGACAGAAAGAAATTTCCTCAACCTGAGAACGGGCATCTATGAAAAACTTTAAGTAACATCACACTTAACCATGAAAAACTGAATGCCTTCTAAGATGAAAAAAGGCAAAAATGTCCATTCTTGTCACCTCTTGGCAAGTACTGGAAGTTTTGGCCCATACAAAGTGCTAAATAAAAATTACAGGCTATTGTGGTTTGGATCTGGAATGTCTTCCAAAAGTCTCATGTATTTGAACGTTATAGATTGTCTATGGAACCATGTGCTGTTGGGATATTGGAGCCTAGTCTGGAGGGGTGGGTTATAGGCATGTAAATTGGATTACAGGCATGTAGTGGGGTTTTACCACACCTTCCACACCTGGATCCAGGAGAGGCTGGTCACTGGGATGAGGCCTGGAAGGATATATAAGCTGCTTCCTGCCTTCCTTGAGGGTCTAGACTTGGCTTGGCTTCCTGTTTGTGATACTGTGAGAAGCTGCCTCCACCTCTGTCTCTACCACATACTTCCATTGCTGCCGGCCGTCCCTGAATGAACTGTGACCTTCTGTAACTGAGCTAAAACAAACCTTTCCTCCCCTAAATTTGTGGGTGTCAGGTACTGAGTCACAGCAACAGAAAAGTAACGAAGATACAGGCTTACAGATTTTTATTATCAAGTGGCATAATCCCACATGAGCAATCTATTTAAAAAACTAGAACCAATAAACATACTCAGCCAAGTCACAAGCTACCAGATCAATACAAAAGTCAGGCATGGTGGCAGACACCTGTAATCCCGGCTACTCAGGAGGCTCAGGCAGGAGGACTGCAAATTTGAATCCAGCCTGGGCAACTTAACAACTTAGTAAGATCCTGTCTTAAAAATACAAAATAAAAAGGCTCAGGATCGAGCTCAGTGTGACCCTCAGCCCTGGGTTCAACGCCCAGTACAACAAACAAAATGAAGCAAAATATAAAATCAGTGTAGAAAAGCTCCGCTGTATTTCTGCACATGAAGATGAGGAAATCCAAAAACTGAAATTAGGAAAATAATTTCGTGAACAATAGAACCCAAAACAGTAGGATGTAATTTCACAAAAAAAAAAAAAAAAAATGCAAAGACGTAAATACTGCTTTAAAAAAATAAGAATAAATAAAGAGGGTCAGGCCTATAATCCCAGCACTGGAAGCCTGTGGCAGGAAGATGGTAGACTGAACCCAGTTTACGCTACTCAGTGAGACCCTGTCTCAAAATCAGATATAAAACTGAGTTGAGGATATTAAGCTGAGGATGTCAGTGTGAAAGCCCTGCACTTACTCCTCAGTACCACAAAACAAACAAAAGAGCTGTGAATTAGAGGATTCAATGCTGTGAAGCTGGCAGCCCTCCCCAAAATGATCCACAGATTCAATCAATGCAACCCCTCTCAAAATATCAGCAATTTATTTTTTTTTAAAGAGACAAGTATCAGCCTGCCGGCTGGCAGAACCCTAAAATCCCCAGCCCTTGAAAGCAGAGGCAGGAGGATTGCAAATTCAAGCCCTGCCTGGGCAATTCAGCAACTTAGTGAGACCCCATCTCAAAGTCAAAAATGAAAAACAGAAACCAACTAACAGCAAAAACAAAGCTGGGGGTGTGGCTCAGTGTGAAGGACCTGGCTCAACCCTTAGTGCCAAGAGAAGGAGAGAAGACAGAGCAAGACAGAGACAGAACTGTCGGTGTAGCCTAGGCTTGCTCCAAACCTTGGGCTCGAGCCGTACTCTCGCAGCTTCATGAGAGGCTGGCATAATGGACACATACCATCACACCTACCTCAGCAAATATTTTATAGAAATTAACAAATTACACTAACGTTTAAATGGAAATACAAGACACCCAGAAGAGCCAAAACAATTTCGATAAAAATCTGGAAGTCAAATTATCTGACTTGAAAACATTCACAGTATAAAAACAAGCAAGTAGAATGGAACAAAAGTAAAAGTCTATAAATAAATCCTTATGTTTACAGTCAAGTAATTTGTCACAAGAGTCAAGAGAACTCAGTACGAGGTAGTCTTTTCTTATTTATTTATTGGGACAGGATCTCACTCTGGGTCCAGGCTGGTCCTGAACTCATGGCAATCCTCCTGACTCAGCCTCTCGAGTGCTGGGATTACAGGCGTGCACCACCAATGCCCAGTTTTATGTGGTGCTGGGGAATTGAACTAGGGTACTTAGCGCTTGCTAAGCAAGTGCTTTAACCACTGAGCCATTCCTCCAGCCCCAAGAGGTAGTCTTTTCAATAAATGTTGCTGAGACAATTTCATATCCATATGCAAAATTATATCCTTAGACTTTCCCATCATGCAGAAAGTGGGCATAATATACACTACAAGTGTAAGCGCTAAAGCTACAAAATATCTAGAAGGAAGCAAAATTTTTGTGACCACAGATTGAATAAACATAGATATGACATCAAAAACTCAATTCATAAAAAATTAGACCATCAAAATTAAAATGTTTGCACTTCAAAAGACACACTTGATTAAATATTTAAAACAAGTCATGGACCAAGAGACGGTATTTGCCAATTTCATATCTGCTAAAGGACTTGTATCCAGGATATATAAAGAATTCTTACAATACAGTAAGACAACTCAAAACTGAGCAAAAGACGTTAACAGACACTTCACCAAGGAAGAGATACATACATGACTGATGAACACTTACGCAGGTATTCAGGATCACCAGCCCCTGGGGAAACGCACAAAGCCACATTGAAAGTCCTAACAAGAGAGGTTCCGGCAGGTGCGGAGAGCTAGAACCTCGCATGCTGCTAGCAGCAAGCAAGGTGGCACAGGTGCTTTGGAGAACAGCCTGGCGACTTCTTAAAAAGTTACATACCCATTTACCATTACTTTACAAATCCAGCCAACTCCATGCCTAGGCCAAGTGAAATAGAAGCATGTGTCGCAAAGACCTGGGAGTGTTCGTGTCAGCTTTAACCATAACAGCCCCAGGGTGGAAACAATCCAAAAGTCCATCATAGCTGAGAGGCTGACCACCGTATAGTATTATCCATGCAACAGACCACAAAAAGGAAGAATAAACTGCCAGTATGTACCGTAATATGGCTGAAATTTATACGAAGTGAAAGAAGCCAGACACAGGGACTACCTACGGGAGGGTGGTAGGGATGGCACTGTGGACTGAGCCAGAGACTTCACACCAAGCGACATGCCCAGGCCGTATCTGGAGACAGGCTCTGGTTCAGTTGCTAAGCTGCAATCCTCCTGCTGCAGCCTCCCAGAGTGCTAGGATTACCACCAGGCCCAGCTTTGTATGATCTTTTCTATATGAGACATTCAGAAAGGGTAAATCTGAAGCGACAGAAAGCAAGTAGATCACTGTCCCTTAAGGCTAGAAGCAGATTCACCGCCAACCAAGGGGGAGGAACTCACTGCGGTGATGCAGAGGTTCTCAGGGTGGGGTGAGTGATAACACAATCCCAAAAATGTGCTAAAAACACCAAACCATACAGGTACAGGGAGTGAGTTTCATGGTATGTAAAATATCAATATAATCAACAAAGGGGAGGGGGCCGCCCTGTAGCCAGCCCACCTAACTCCCGGCAGCAGGGTTCTGTAACAACTGCCTCCTCCTCAGCCTCAGAGCTGGTCCCTAAGCTGACCTCCCACTTCTAGAAAAGCTTGTTAAATGAGAAGAACACGGGTCTGGAGGTCCTTCCACAGGCCCTAGGGAGCTCTCCCAGGGGAATAATGAAGCCTGAACTTCTATTCAGCAGCTAAGCCTGGAAGTGACCCTGCCGCCTCTGTCTGAATCTTTCTAGGATCAAATTCATTACAAAGGCTACTCCTATGACCCATTTTTATTATTACATTTTTCCCTGGAATCTGCTCTGCTCTGCCAACCCCTGATCTAGTTCAACCGAGCCCTCTTGTGGTAGCGACCATCCCGTGGGGCCTGGCAGATGCCGCTGAGGGCGAGGACTGCAGGCACCTGCAAACAGTCTTGACTGCAACGCCACCTGCACACACTCATTTCATCATCACCAGGACCTTGTTTCTGCAGCCTCGAGTCCTTTCTTCTTCCCTGCAAGCCACAGCCTGGCCTCAGGCCCAGCCTGGATTACTCAGCACCCAACAGGAATATCGACAATATCACGCGCAGATCCTCCCTACTGTTCAGACACCTGCAGAAAAGGGTAATTCGAGCTCCAAAAGTTCTAACCAGTTTCGCCCCAGTAGGGAGGGCGTTTAGCCAACAGCGGGGCCTCTAACTGGGAGAGCTGTGTGCAGAAGCCATGGGGGTGGGGAGTTGGCCACCAATCCCTGTGCAAGAAGCCACCTGGAGGGGTGGTTTCATTCTTTCCATCAAAGGTCCTGGACTCCTGCTCAGAAGGAATCGTCCACAAAGGCCTCTGATGCCTGCGATCTCCGCTACTTCATTCACTGTTCCCAAGTCAGACAGCCCAGGTCACTTGTCGGCATACATGCGTGTGCACTCTGGGGAGGCAGAAACTACTCATCCCCAGGAACGCACCTAAATGCTATCCTAAAATATTTGCATATTAAACTACCAAGGACAGTTAAGCTTTCAAAGGGAGAAGATCAAAGTGCTGTCATCTTTTAATTTAATCCTTTTGTTGCATCAATGGTCTTAAGAGGGATGAGAGAGACCAAAATAAAAATGGAAACAAACTATATCTTTATGGCTGTTGTGTGTTAGTCTTTTTTTTCTCAATTTGGGCCATAAAATAGGTCAGCTCTATTACTGATCAGCCTTCCCACAAATATTTAAAACAAATTGAATTGCACACCCAATACCCATCACAATTACACCAGGCACAATAACTAAATTAGCAATTCAACAAAATAATTGGAAATGCGATTCTCTCTATTCCACCAGTCTCCCTCGAGGGTTTAGCCGATCTATGGGGGAAAACTCAGCTTTCCTAATTCTGCAGCTAATTAGAGACACACTTGTAAATGAAGTTGTTTGTCTTAAAGTTGAAATTCTCTTCTGGGGGTGGGGGAGAGGCAAGGAGAGACGACGAGAAAGTCCTTTGCTCCAGAGCTAGAGTATAAACAGGTATAGAGAACACACTCCTGGGTTCTAATTAGCAGCCATATCCGCAATTAATAAAGCATCACTGTTTTACTATCACTTATCTGTAATGAACGACTTCAAAAACACCAGCCTGGCTCGTGTCTTCGTAAATAAAGAGGTGCATACTTTTAATGGTACTTGAGAACAGCCTTAGTGGGCTGCTGGAGCCGCTGTTTAGGGGAGGGGACAGAGCTGTGAGGACAGCAGAAGCAGCCGGTGACAGGGGCAAGGCACTCTCAGCTGCTGCCAGCTCTACCTGGAGCCCGTCTGGGCCAAAGAAGCAAAAGTTCCCTCTGAAAAGGAAGAAAGGGAGGCACCCCTGGCACGCAGCCCTCCCCTCTTGAGGGAGGTCAGAGCCCTGCTAGCTGGGGTTCCCACCCGCCGCCGGAGCTGGAAATCTCCCTGGCCCAGTTGCCCAGGCCAATCGGAGACACAATCTTGAGGCTCCAATTAGGCTGTCCTTGGCCTCTTTTTGTTCCTTCAGGAAAGAAAAAAAAAAAAAATCGCAGTTTAATTATATAACCCAGAACTAGGGCTTACATTTGTCCCCTCTCACCTTCCTCCTTGAAGATCGGGCCGACTTCAAAATACAAACATTCCGCAGTGCTTCCAAGGCTTGGGGCGCCCTGCCACCAGCGAAGTACGCTGCCAGCAGCCTCCTCCTTCCCGGAGCACGCCTCCGTTACCTGGGGCCCAGCCTCCTGCCGCGCACAAAGCCCTGACCTCACCAGCAAGGTGAGTGGATGAATAGACAGCCCGCAGCTGGGGGCCTCGGGCGGAGCCCGGGGAGAACAGCACGGCTCCTAGGTGGGAGTGAGGGCCCAGGAGCCTGCGAACACGCTGATAAGTAGATTCAAAGCACCTGCCCCCTTCTGCTTATCTCCCCAAACAAGAGGAACTTGGAGTTATAACATTTACAGTGTTCCCTATTCGCCTCACCACACTTAGCTCTTCAGGCTAAACGCGGTGCACTACAACTTTAAAGGACACAAGAGTCAAACTGGGAAATAATTTGGGACCAGAGTCAGTTTCTAGCCCAGGTCCTCAGGAGGGGAGCTGGGACTCCCCTGAACCACTCTGGGCACGCAAGCAGCAAACCACCCACTGCCCCAGCTTCACTTACTCGTGGTCTCTGGGCCGATGGGCTGAGAAACCGGTGGGAAGCTGGCACCTCTCAGGCATCCTGCAGGTCTAAAGCACGACTGCTACTCCAACGGGCCCAGGTGTGGGAACGTAGGCCCTGGGGCGGCTGGAGCCGGAGCCTCCCCATCTGCTGAGGACTTACCCTATCTCAATTGTGTTCGTTCTGACTTGCAAAATAGCCATTTGGACCCCAGCTGTCCGGAAGGCTGGCTACTAGCCTCACTGCAAGTACCCAAAAGCCACACTTTCCTAGTGACCTCATATAGGGCAGCACAGAAAGACAGGGTCATAATCCTGTCTTTCTAGAGAGTTCTACCGGACAGGTCTGGTCTAGGCGTTTGGGGCCACTCTTAGCAGAGGCCCCTCCTGGGTCCTGAGGGCTCCCTGCAGATCAGGGCCGTGCACCAGATACACAGGCAAAGAAACCAAGAAAAGACGGAAGCAGCAGGCTGACTGCTTCGTGCTCAGTGTCAGCAAAACAGTCGCACTAAAGCACCTGGCCATCCTGGAGGCGGGGCTTTGGCAGCCAGGAGGAGGCGCCCAGGACACCAAGCTGTTGCTCCTTGCCAAGGTGAGCAGCCATCACCGTGGAGAAGTGATCCCGAGCCTGCACGTGGGTTCAGGGCCTGGGCCCCCACAGGCACCAGCCAGGATCAGTAACAGCAACTCCAGGAGACGCGTGTGAGTTTGGGTCAGAGCCAAGCGGAGAGCGTGCAGAATCCTGCGGCAGGGAAAGGCAGCCGAAGCTGTCCGAGAGCCTGGGTCGCCGGCCAAAAGAGCCTTCCCCAGACCTCAGCTAGTGCCTGGTATGTGGTAAGAGGTCAGTTAAGGGGATGAACGGCTGCAGACATTTTGCACTTGTGCTAAATCCAAGTCTTCAAAGCTTCTTTTACCTAGAAACAGCCTGCAAAACAGACAGTCTGTAATACAAACTTAAGGTTTCTGACTCTTAAACTAGTAAGGAGGATCTTGAGGTTAAATGACTTCCTTTAAGCCACATCCTAACAAAGTGGTCCCCAAAGTTTTTGACACCAAGGATTGGTTTCTTGCCAAGCAATTTCTTCAGGATGATCCAAGCACATTACATTTTTTTGTGCATTTTATTTCTATGAAGCAATGATACAACTCACCATAATGCACAATCAGTGGGAGGGCCAGTAGGAGACCAAGCTCAGGTGCAAACATGAGCCACTCACGGGAGTGGCCTGCTGCTTATCTCCTGTGTGTCCCTCCTCCCAACAGGCCACAGACCCACACTGGGTTCCCAGGAGGTGGCAGCCAGACTTGAGGACACTGGAGGAGGTGCCCAGAACACCAAGCTGCTGCTCGTTTGCAAAGCTGAGCTCTTGTTGGGAGGAACCACACCCCTGGGGAAGTGATGGGGACCCCTCCGCTAGCCATCCGGCTTTCCGTGTGGGTCTGTGTGTATGTACGGTACTGGGACTCAAACCCAAGGATGCTCTATCCCCAAGCTATGTTACCAGCCCTTACTTTTATAGGCAGGGTCTCACAAAGTTGCACAGGCTGATCTCAAACTCACGATCCTCCTCCCAAGTAGCAGCCTGTAATTCTCATTATTTCTCCACTTCTTCTTCCCATCTGTCCTTTGCCCAGAACATCACATAAGCCCATCCGGGACTAACTGTGCACCCCAAATCTTAACAGCAAGTGGCAATGTGCCCCTCGATAAAAACAGGACCTACCTAACTCAGAAAAGGACAAATTGCAGAAAGGAGCAGCCAGCGCCCTGGCACCTGGAACCTGTGGAGACTAGTTCATTCCTAATCGTCATAAAGAGGGAGAAAGGCAGGGCTAGGATGGGGGCAGGTGGTGATCTGTTATTGTCAGAGTGACTACGGAGAACCTTACCTTCTTTTCCTGCCCTATCAGTGGTATGGGGGTCGGCTTCTTTCCCCCTACATACTTGCCTTTAATTTTTCTTTCCTGAGAATTCCTTGATGTCAAAAAGTGAACTATGAGAACTCTGAACCAGGGGAAACAGACCAAGCAAACTTCTCAGGAATAAAAATGCTGCTAAAGAAATGACCCCACTGGGAAACCCCACACGACGGGCAACAAAAGATTTGGTAAAGGAAATCTACGGATACACAGAAAACCCCCAAAAGTTAGATAAGGCATACTATGTTCCTCTCCTCCCAAGAAGCAGGTAATGAGGACTTCACCAATAGAGCTGTTGGACAAACTGAGTATACACAAATCAGCAGGGTAATACGGATCTCCCAATCTGAAGAGAGAACTAGTTAATGAATTTACCAAATTATGAGCAATTATTTTTAAAAATAAGACTGAAAATGGGATAGATAAGGTTAAAAACAAAAGGTCTTGTTCACAAAGGCACACGGGATTTAATTCACTACACAATTCCCCTAGAACACCTTAATTTAAAAAGCAAAAGGACAGGGCTGGAGGAATGGCTCAGCCGTTAAAGCACTTGTCTAGCAAGTGCAAGGCCCTGAGTTGGTTTCCCTAGCATCACATAAAGCTGGACATGATGGCACAGGCCTCTAATTCCATCACTCGGGAAGCTGAGGCAAGTGGATTGTCCTGAGTCCAAGGCCGGCCTGGGCCACACCAGTTAAGTTCAGAACTGACCAGGGCTACAGAGACCCTAACTCAAAAAACAAAAAAAGGCACAAACAAAAACTCAAAAGGAAGGTTCACTGGTTTTCAACAAAGCCCCTGTATTAAGCACACAGCAGGAGGCCAGCGCACAGCAGCACCACGACAGCATTACGGAGGCAGGCATGTAGGCAAGGTGCGCGCTCTGTGCCCACAGCCTCAGGCCCTTTCTTGACACTGCCCACCTCCCCCGTCTATAAAGTTTTGCTGAGGCATGGGGCCACCTCAGTTGAGTCTGGCACGAGGGAGACACACTCCATACCCAGCGACTGCTCTGTCCTGGAGGAATGGTACAGAGGGTTATAACGACTGTCACATCTGGATTAATTCTGAGCCTGAGGTCTGCTTCCTTCGGATCAAATGTGAGACGGAAAGAGGCAGGAGTCATCCTGGAGAGGTTTTAGCCATGCATGCAGACACCAGAAAAGTCAGGCTGAAAAGGAAACTGATTTTTTTTTCTGCCTTTCAATGTTTCTGATTTAATTGGTCTTAAAATTGACACATAAAAATTGTACACATTTAGAGGGTATCATGTAATATTTTAATATATGTATATTTTGTATAATATTCAAATCAGGGTAAGCATAGCTATCTCCTCAAATACTTACCATTTCAGGTTCTTTAAAAAAAATTTTAAAGACAGAGTCTCACTTTCACTCTATAATCCAGGCTGACCCTGAACTCACCATGTAGCCTAGGCGGGCCTTGAAGTCACAGCAATCCTCCAGCCTCAGCCTCTCGAGTGCTAGAAATGGTACACGTGTGCATCATCACATCTGGCTTACGTGGTACTGGGGAACTGAACCCAGGGCCTTGTGCTCTAACAACCGTGCTTTTGCTATTCCTCCAGTCACAATATTAATCATTTCTTTATGGTGAAATTCAAAATCCCTTCTTCCAGCTTTTTAAGAAAATGCAGTACCCCTGGCCTCTTTCTGTAGCTCAGGTTGATCTTGAACTCGTTACGTAGCCCAGGCTGGCCTTGACCTCAGAGCAGTCCTCCTGCCTCAGCCTCCTGAGTGCTGGGATTTGTAGCCACCATTCTACTTTCAACTTTCATGAGATCAGACATGTTCAGCTTCCCCATAGATGTGAAATCACAGGGTACCTATCTTTCTGTGTCTGGCTTACTCCAGTTAACACAAAGACCCCCAGCTCTATCCACGTTGTCACAGGAAACTGATTTTTGACAGTATCCCACTGCGCAAACACATTCATCAGCTGACGGACACTGAGGGTGACTCCACAGCTTGGCTACAGTGAATAATGACACAACAGATACCTTGCCATTAAGCTATATCCCAGCCCTCTTCTTGTTTTTTTCTCCAGGAATCTCCATCTTGTTTTCCACTACGGCTCTACTAATTTCTACTCCCACCAACAGAGCATAGGGAAGAATTTTCTCTCTTCACACCGTCACCGGGACTTGCCTTTTGCAGCAGCAGCCCTTCTACTGGAGTAAGGTTCTCTGATGATTAGTGACACAGAGTACTTTCCTACTTTTGGGCCTTTTGAGGAACATCTTATTAGGCCTACCGCCCCACTGTTGCTGGGGATGAATCCAGAGCCTTCGGTATGTGCCCATGGGGAATACCCTAACCTACTGTCCATTTGTAAATCCATCACTATTGCTACTGAGTTCCTTATATATTCTCAGTATCAACCCTTGTCAGATAGAGTTAGGAAACACTTTCTCCCATTCTGTTTTTTATTTTTTGCTGTTGTTTTTGGTTCTGGGGATCCAACCCAGGCCCTTCACACTGAGCTACATCCCAGCCCACTTTTCAGACATCATTTTGTGACAGGGTCTTGCTCGGTGCCACAGAGCCTGGCTCCTCCCATCCTGTAGGTTTTGTCTTCTGCTGTTTCTCATGCTCTGAAGAAGCTTTTTGGTTGGATGAGATCCATTTCTCTGTCTTCATTTTTGTTTGCTGTACTTTGGGGGTCTTGTCCAAAACTCTCTTACCCACTCCAATGTTTTGTGGTGTTCCCTTAAGTTTTCTTCTAGTAGGGAAACTGTTTTCCTACGCTGGAGAGGCGCAGTCTGCTGGGCTGATTGCAGCTGGCTTTCCCTGTAGCTTCTATTAACACTCACAGTTTCCAGATGAGGCTCAATGAGGAGTCTTGGACAGTGAGTGTTCCTGGATAGAAATACGTCAACACATCAAAAATGAAGCACAGAGCACAGTCCTTCAAGGTGAAAGAAAGCAGCCGGGGAGATCCCTCGGATGAAGGCACTGAAAGCAGCATGAGTGTGGAACCAGAGGGGAGAGGGGAAGGCAAATTATAGGTGATCTAGCAGCCAGAAGAAAAGCATGCGGGCTGAGAAGGAAAATGATGGTGTCACTTTCTATTTATCCACCATCTTTCAGTGGACCATCTCAAAGCACACTATAGGCGGCTCTTTAATCCCTCCATAGGCGGATGCTGATTTGAAGGGCTCCCTAGGGGGCAAGAAATAAACCCCAGGATCAAACTCCAGGTCAGTCTCTCTACTTCCCATTAACCTTTGTTGCAGAGACACTTCAGCCTAGGCACGTGTGAAGATGTGGACAAGGCCCCCCCCACCCCCACCCCCGCCCAAAAACAACAGCCTTGATGTATACCAAGAGCTTAAAAACATTTACTTTTTCCTGGCTCACTTCTAAAAATATAAGCCCAAAAAGTTTTAAAATACCCAATAAACAAACTTAATGCACAAATGTCTCCCTGTGGTATTATTTATAGCAGCAAAACCCTGGCAACACTTTAAATGTCCAACAACAGTGAATTTGGTTAAACACTGATGATAAATAATACTCCAAATAGATTTATCAGTTAAAAATTAAAATACAGTAGGTTTGGGGAGTTTGAGGCAAGGTGATTGCAAACTGAAGGCCAGATTGTGCTACCCAGCTAGGTCAAGCGCAGCAACAGACTCAAGAGTAAGACCCTATCTCCAACAAGAACACTATAGCAGCAGGAGTGATAAAAAGATGTACACACACACAGAAATCATTTTTTTCCTGTCAACTGCTACTCAAATGTAGAATACTATGTACCACCAGTTCTCACACGTGTGCTGTGCACATGATGGGGAAGTAGGAATGGTGAATAGCTGTGTGGGATTTTGTTGTTAGGATTAACTGACTGCAGCACTGGGGACTGAACCAAGAGCCTCATGCCTGCTAAGCACAAGCTCAACCACAGAACTAAGCCCCCTGCTGAGGGTATCTTGCTTTTCTTATATTTAAAAGGGAAAACAAAAAATTTTAATGACCCAAAATAAAAACCAAGTCCTAGAGATGAAGGTGTACCCCAGTAAGTAGAACACCTTAGCACGTACGAGGGCCTGGCTTCATCCCCAACACCAAAAAAACATCCAAACAAACAAATAAAACCACCAAACCAAACAAAAAAACAAAAAACTCTTCAAAGACGCATGTGGTGGTGTACACCTATGACTCCTGCACTCTGAAAGGCTCGGCCAGGAGTTCCAGCAAGTTCTGGCCCAGCCTGGCCTCCTTAACCACTTACGGAGAATTTTTCTTCCAAATGAAAAATAAAAAGGGCAAGGGATCTAACTCAGTGCGAGGCCCTGGTTTAAATCCCCAGCACTGCAAATAAAAACAACACAGCAAATCTTCCACCTGAGCTGCTCTCTGGCTTCTCTACTGCAGAGAATCCCTTGGGCTACTCAGTATGATTCTATCTATACACAGAGAGGTAGGGAAGCACTAAAATGAGAATACGTGGTTATTTTGAGGTAATGAGATTACATACAGGTGAGTCTTATTTTTGCTTCTTTTTGCTTTTCTGTAACTGTGTGTGTGCGCGCTCGCACGTGCACGCACACGCGCACACCTGTATATGTTGCTGAGGATTGAACGTAGAGACTCCGCACTGAGTTGCAGACAACCTTGGCCATCTTTTTTTTTTTTTTTTTAAATTGTGAGACAGGATCTTACCAAAATACTAAATTGCTCAGGCAGGGCTTGAACTTACAATCCTCCTGCCTCAGCCTCTTAGCCCATTAGTATTATAGGTACATGCCACCATGCTTGGTTGTAATCAGTTTTTAAGGTCAAAATAAAATAAAGCAAGAAACTAGCCTTACCCATCTTGTTCATCCTGCAGAGAGCAGCCCACTGCCTCCTTCCCAGCTCCACGTGTGGTACAGATTAGTGTTGGCCACAAGGCTGCCCTGTAGTTTACTGCCTCACTGTCTGGGAAGATCTTCAAGGTCTACGGTTTGAGTGTTATATGTGAAGCAGTCAGCTAGGTAAAAATAAAATCAGTAAATTCCACACAAAAGAGAGGGATGCTTCAGTCAACACTGAAAAAAGGGCTCAGGATTGAAACCCTTGATAACTGCTCTCAACTCATTTAAAAATCAGCATCAGCTACCAAAATGTAAAGTATTAGTTTTATTAAAATGCAAATCAATCAACTAATCTGTCTTTCTAGTAACAGTTGAATTGCAGTACCCGTGTCAATTAAAATAGTTTCCAATTTATTCTTGGCTGGAAGGAGGGTGGTCTTCTGCATTTTAAAATGCAAGCCTCCCTTTAATGAAAATTCTGCTAGTTCCTTCTTTTTCATCTTTACTGTTTTTAACTCATTTTAATTAAATCTGCTGGACTCCAAATATTTTGAAACACTTCTTCCCTCATCAGATAGAGTGTCGTCTACCCCGTTCAGGCTCACAGAGTTCAACATGAAGAAGCCCTTCCTAGCTCTCCTATGCATTTCTGGCATCTGCAGGCTAGATGGCTGAGATTAAATGTTCTGTCTCTAAAACGGGGTGAACTTTGAAAGGGGTGAATGTGGGGGACTTTCACTTCTGTTCATTGATTTTTAGGGTTACTAAAGATAAACTGAAGATGAAGCATTTTCTAGAAGTCAAGTCTAAGAGGATACTGCTGAGCTAGGAAAAACAAATCACCATGTACCGAGGTCCAATTACTATGAGCTGAAAACCCTCCGCCATTCCATCTGCCCCATCCTGAGCTCAACATTTATGTGAAAACTAAACTAAGATGCAGATTCTGCTCAGGATTCAGTTCATTTGGACTCCAGCCTTCCGGTGTGGTATAGCCGTTCCCAAATACCAGGTCAATGACATGCAGGATTCCTGTGCACAAATATCTGTCGCTGGGTTGTAACATTTTAAAAGAATATCCAGGGCTGGAGGAATGACACAGTGGTTAAAGCACTTGTCTAGAAAACACAACGACCCAAGTTTGACTCTCCAGCACCACATAAGCCAGACATGGTGGCACATGCCTGTAATCTCAGCACTCTGGAGGCTGAGGCAGGAGGACTGCCATGAGACCAGGGCTAGCATGGACTACACAGTGAGTTCAGGACTAGCCTGGGCTACAGAGTGAGACCCTGTCTCAAAAAAGAAAAATTATATCCAAACATGACTTTAAAAGCGACTAGTTATTAACTCCAGCTACTCTTAGTTGGCTACATTTAACATGTCTTTAGTTCTAAATAAAAAAGAAATTAGGCAATGGAGCTGTGAGATGGTCAGTGGACAGTGTGCCAGTCACCCACACGTATGACTTATGCAAGATCATCTTCCTTTATACTGACCACAGCAGGGCAATAAATTCCCCTTATGGGGAGTTAATTTCCAGCTTTTGACCTCTGGATGAAAAACAAGTGAATCATCTCTCTCTGTTAGATTTATACCAGAGCTAACCTCAATAGAGTGATTTAGGATGAAGAGTAGTAAAAGGGACCCTGTAAGAATCAGGTTCCTAAGTGAAAAGAGGAAACAAAACAGAAGCCAGTGATCTGTATTTGACGTCAGGCAAATACTACTAAAGTACACTGTCTCCTGTGCACAGTTTATAGGTTTCTGGGAATTCCCTGCTTTCAGCCATGACAAACCAGTGAACATCCCAAGTCAAAGCAGAATCCTGCTCAGACTCAGATCTTCTCTGAGGTTATTTAAAAATCATGTTATAATCTGGGTGTGGTGACATGTGTTTGCAACCCTAGCTATGCAGGAGGCGGAAGCAAGAGAATTACTGAGTTCGAGGCCAGCCTGGGCAACTTAGCAACACCTTGCCTCAAATAAAATAAAAAGGGTAGAGAAACAGCCCAGTGGTAGAGCACTTGCCTAGAATGTGCAAGGCCCTGGATTCAATCCTCAGTACTGCCTAAAAACCCCAAACCAAACCAAACAACACAAAAATTAAAAACATGGCAGGAGATGCGCATACACGTGCGCGCACACACACACACTCATGGTAGTTGTAGTAAAGTTAGAACTGCCATATGACCCAGCAATCCTATTTGTGGCTATACGTCCAACCAAATGGAAATCTATACCCAGGAGGGACCTCTGTAGCCCCACGTTCACCGCAGCATTATTCACAAGAGCCCAAAATGGAAACAGCCTAAGCATCCATCAGTGGATGAATGGATAAAGAAAATGCAAAGCTTTATATAATATAAGGCATTTAACTAGAAAATAAAGTAACTCTCCTAGCAAATGAGTCACCCTCCTAGAGCTCTAAATCAAACTTCAGCGGATTCTGCACGGCTTAGGAAATCACACACGGCAGCAGCAGTGACAACACTTTATTGGTTGGTGGTACTGACACATGTTCTGAGCACAGCACCTTCCCAAGGATTCTCCTTCAGCGGCCCCCTCCACTGTACGAGCAGCTAAAAGGTCCTGCGGCAGGGGAACAGGCAAATGTCAGTCCCCATGGCCTGTGTCAGGGGGGTTCAGCTGTCCAAAAAGAGATCGATACAACTCAGTCCTAGAAGGCAAACACAACAAACTGGTTAACATACTGGTTAACTTTTCAAGGTTAAAAAGAAACTAAAAAGCTTAGAAATATCCTCATTTATTCCTTCAATTGAAAACATAGCCATATAATTAAAAAATGGACCTCACGGCTCTTATTCACAAATATAATGGAAGGGAGAAACCCAGAAGCAGCCAATCAAATAGTAAAATATGTAAATAGTCTACTGTGGCTGGATACCCTGTCTCTAGGGAATGAGTTTTCTGTAAGTTTGCCCTTTGCAGACAGGCTCTTCAAGTAAAAAAAACAAGATTGAATATTTTAATAGAATGTATGAGACTGCCATGCTATGAGGAGGGTTCAATCAGACACGGGATGTAGGGGGATATAATTTAGTTTTCATATATTTTCTCAGACTTGGCAGTACTTGAAAAACAATGAAAATGACCCAGCAACAAGATTCCAATTACTATCGCATGTGCAGTAGTACAGAAGTAGAACCAAGGTTCTTCTGCATTCTCCAGTCCCCCTTTTGCTAGTTTCAGTCTAACAAATAATTTGATTGGCTAATTTATTTATAATGCTGGGTTCTGACACTTAAAAAATTCTAACATGGCCAGTATACTGGGTCCCTGAAATACAGTAAATTGTCCTTTCCAATCTCTGTCTGTTATTAAGTGTAACACACACACACACACACACACACACACCCACCCACACACACACCCACCCACCCACCCTACCTGGCCACAGCAATCTGCCAAGCCTGGGGAGAAAAAAAAAAAAGGCAAATAGACCCCCTCTGGATTCTGTGGAGAGGTCAGGCCACTGACCCTCATGGAAGGGAGGGAGGTGCACAGAGTGGACTGATGTGACGGCACCCCATGGCATTCTAATGTGACAGGCCAGCAAGCTGACAAGAAGAAAGCCATTCCAGCTCTCACCATTTCCTATCTAACCAGAAGTACAGTCTGCCATCTTGTTAAGAAAACAGGCCTTAAAAATGTTCTCATTGTCTGAGGGCTATCATCAGCAAATCTGACTTCACAAACCACAAAGAAACCCCATCTCTCAAACAGCTATTTTGGTTTGGCAGAACCTCAACACCTGTGGTTGTGGAAAGAAACAGAAGTACTATAATAAGAAAACTCAGCAATAGGGATGACCTATCTAAGCTCTTACAAAGCAAAAAGTGAGAATCTTAAAAAAGAAACCAAAGCAGGGGTTACAGGTTAGCGTGCTCGCCTAGCCAGCTCGAGGCCCTGGGTTCAATTCCCCAGCACCACATAAGCCAGGTATGGTGGTGCATACCTACAATTCTAGCACTCAGGAGGCTAAGGCAGGAAGACTGCCATGAGTTCAAGGCCAACCTGGGCTTCACAGTGAGTGAGACCTTATCTTGAAACAAAACAAAACAAAACAAAAACAAAACAATCCCAAAGCCCAAAACCACAGAAGCCAAAAAACAAACTAGCCTTGTCATATTGGACACCACAAGACAGGCAGAAAAATCATGGACCGCAAAATAATGGGTGTCCCATTTTATTAAGGATAGCAAGAATTTGGTGGCACCCTCACCCTGAACAACCAAACAGTCTCAAGGCCTGCAGACAAACGACTAAGGCTTGCCCGCCTCACCTTCAACAGCCCAGACACGGCTCTAATGCAAACGAGCCCGGGGCACCCTCCCAAATCACCAGTTCCATCACACGACAGCAGCAAGGCCCTGCCCGGTCCTCACTCCATCACACTGTGGCCTGCCTATCTGCCAATAAGCACAAGTCTCTCTGGCGATGTCAATGACAACAAAAAAATTAAATAGCATGAAAGGGAGAGTTGCCACGACAAAAAGGACAGTGTGACTTTAAGACGACACTGGCTGACGAGAGGGCTGCGAGCAGGCACGATGCTATTTAGCCTTCACAGCCATCCCCTTCCCAGCCTCTCCGTGCTTGCCTGCACCAGACCCCATCATTACCCCAGCAAATGTTTCCACTCTGTGCTCAATAGCCGCGCACCGCCTGGGCCAAAGGCAGCAGTTACTGTCCACAGCGGGGTTCACATGTCAGGAGCAGAGAGTAAAATGCTGAGCCCGTGTGTTGACAGAACATCATTTCACACTCAGGTGCGCAAAGCTGGCGAACATATGCAGCTGCTGTGGCAAAGCAGCCTGGAGTTGAGTGGGATGGGTTCTTAAAAAAATTGGGGTGGGGAAGGGAAGACTCAAGATATGAATAAAGGGTTATGCCAATCCAAACACCTCCAACGCCACTCTGACGCCTTCCTCACCCACCGACACCTATCAGAGGCCGCCTACAGCAGCCAAAGGCCCTCAGCCTTGCTGCAGTTCCGGCCCCCACTAGTTCAGACTGTGCTGTATCTTAGCAGGACGCAGTGAGAGGCTGCACTCCCTCACCTCTCTGTGCCCTCAGCTCCATCTCTTGAGACAGAGCAAGGGGGCCCTCGTAGGGGCCCAGGAGCGTTACAAGGAAGTGGCCTCTCTGCTCTCTCAGCTCAGCCCTTCCTCTTAGTGCCCAGCACTGCTGGACTCTGCACCGTGGCAGAGCCCTGGGGACACAGTCCCCACCCTGGACTAGTTTTCACGACCATGTATCCCTCCTGAAAATGTTATGTTGCCATATAGTTTTTCTGAGTAACAAAGAATTATCAGAATGTTGTGAATATTAACTTTTAAAGTAAAACTCCGAAGTACCTTTTGTAAAAGCACCCAATGGAATCACTATGCCAGTGTGATTTGCTAACCACCATTATTTATGCAAGTAACATATTAGATACTTTTTAACTTGAAAACTTTACAGCATTATTTTCTTTTTAAACTTACACTTCCTTTTGACTCTTCCTTACAGATTTTTGTTCCAGTGTAATTATTAATCCTCAAAATCTTTTACTGATCACTCTAGTTTTGACCACAAAAATAGGCATATAAACAAAATACTCCTGAAATTTTTGAAATTCAAAAAATAAAAATATTTTTATTTCTCAAGACAATGTTTAAGCGATTAAAGTTTTTCTAACTGGGTTATCTTATAATTATTATTAGAATACAAATAATATAAACATAGTAACATAATATAAACATAATAATGCATTATAATTTTAGGGAAAATTTAATATAAATTTATAAAATGTTACTAGAAATGCACTCCTTAATTAAATGTCTGAGGTTTTTTCCCCATCCATTCATGGGTCTATAAATGCACATAATTTATTGCCAGAATAAAAAGGTTCACCACCACTCCTTTTCTTTGCTTCTCTCTTCCTTCCTTTCTTTTAAACTTAGCTGTACACAGTGAGAAGCCCCGGCACATAAACAATGAGCAACAGGAGTTTTGTTATAACAATGTTGCTTAATTTTTCTCATTTCTGAATTATACACATGGCAAAAAGATAAATAAAAACAAAAAAAACCACAGTATGCTACCACCAAAAATTACTTTTAATGATCTACGAGCTAACAACCCAATGCATTTCTCCAAAATTTGGTTGAAAGTAAACACCTGGGACCCACCTGAGCTGCAAGAGACCTTTTATCCAGCCCTTGGGAGCTTCCTTTTTCAGTCCTCACACCCACGCCCCCAACTCACACACACTTGAAAAGTGGCTCCTTCAAACTCTGTTTATTTTCTCCTGTGGAAGAAGACTGAGATGTCTGTAGCAGGGAGATTTTCTTAAACCCAGACAGGTGCTAGATGTGGTGTCAATGATGAGGAATAAAGGTGGAAACCTCTGAAAAAGGAACCAGGTGCACCCAAAGCTCCTATCCTATCCCAAGGAAAGCAAAATGGAAAAGACAACTAAAAAGGCACACTGGGGTGGGGCAGAAAGCTTCTATCACAGAAGCACCTGCCCTACAGCACCTTTCCTGAGTGGGACTTAGCTGTGCAGAGGGGCTAAACCATCAATCCTTCAGGTTAACCCTGCCTCGATCTGATTCTCCAAGGCAAATGTAGAGTTTCATACTTTAGATCCCCCTAAGGGTATGCATAATGAACTTAGTTTTCTTTAAATACATAATTTCTGCTTCCAATCACATTAAGAATCAAGATTTGAATCACCGATCTGAAATACCTCCCTGATTTGCTCTCCCTTTCCCCTCCAAACTCTCGGTCTCAGTGGCCAGTGGGAATGTCCACTGTAGAAAATATATTAATGTTGGTATCATGCAGAAGAATAAGCGACAGAGTAATTAACAGGACTTGGACTTAAGGTAGAAGGTCGATAGCAGGGGCTCTTCCTTGAATTAAAATTTAACTTACCCTTTATTGCAACCTACAAAAGCAAGTAATGAGCACTAACATTTTTATTTCTTTTAAACTGTCATTTAGGCTGTAGAGGGGATAATTACCTATCTCTAGTGTAGTAAGATTTTATAACTTTAGTGAGGCATTTTCTAATTTAATATTTTTACTATATTATCATAAAACCTTTTTCTGGAAAAAAATGATCATGAATTAGCAGCCATTTTCTATAAAGATAGAATGCGTGTGTGTGTGTGTGTGTGTGTGTGTGTGTGTGTGTGTGTGTGTGTTAGGATTCAGTTTATTGTGTAATTCTTCTGAAGAGATTCAGAGTAGGCACCACCTGTGAACCACAGTCACTTCCAGGGTGAGTGAGGTTTTACACAGCCCTCAATAAAATGTGGATACATATGTATAATAATGCAGCCCCGAGACAGACATGTGGCCCCAGACATATTTCCTTCTGTTCCACATGTGTGCTCCTCTCAGGAGTGCAACGCAGATCATTGTCTTTCACGGTGTTATTTGGGCAAACAGTACAAAGGAACATATTAAAACTGCAAATGATCTGTGTGGGGCTTTCAATTTGCTAGGTCAGTAGCTTGAGGCATCAGGGACTCTGAGAGGATTCTGTCAGAAGACAGCCCTCCTCCTACTCTGCCTTATAAGCTCTCAAGCTCCAAGACATCCCCTGAGCTGCTACACCTGCCGGCGCCTGAGGCCAAGGCACAGGAACAGTACAAAGCATATCACAGTCCCTGAGCAAGTATTACATACCAATTTTCTAAATATGACATTGGAGACAACAAGGCTGCTCCCCAGATTAAAACTGTACTGGTGATCTGCCCTTGGTTAATCTGAAATTGTTCATTTGCTGCTTCACAGTGGAAGGGTGTCCCTAAATATACCAGGCACATCTAGAACACATGCTGGCTCCCTCTTCCTTTCTAAGCTTACGCCTCTCCTGTACGCTGCAGGACCTTCCACCACACTGACACGGAGTAATATTTGCTTCTCCCCTAACTCTGTCCCCTCCAGATACACTTAAGAACCAAGGAAAAACGACAAAGCACATAAAGGGAAAGTCAGATTAAGGGCTCTAATTCTACCAGTGCTCTTATCTAGCAGAATCTGGATGAAATCCAAAAACTTGTGAGGAGGGTGCAGAAATTCATGTGTGGCTGTAATGTACCAACCAGACAGTGCAGTTACTGATGACAGATGTATGCTTTCAAAAATTATTAGTGATGTTACTGATTCTGACTTTTTTCCAAGTTTATGTTTTGAAAATAATTTACTCAGTGCTGTGGAAGTTGGAAACATGTACTAGATGTCTATGGTCCCTGGCATCAAAATACAACATGCAGGTATGATAAATTAGTAAAAGTTATTTGAATGCCTATTTAAACTTTGTTAGCTTTACGGAGGATTACAAAGACTCAAACGCCAAAGGCCAATCTGGGAAGGTGACCGTCGGCAGAAAGTCTGTCTGAGACAATCGTTCTACTTGGAGACACACACTGGGTCCAAGGACCTATTCTATAACTTGCCCCCATGAGCCCTTGTCTCTCAGAACCAAGACAGGAGCTGAGCTGACTGCTATGTCCCATGGTAGCTCTTTGCTATTTGATGTCTTTCTCTAACTAAATCTGTCCTTTCTAGGCTAACTGGACTCAGTCATCTCCATTGCTCCATTAACAGTGCCCTTGCCAGACTGACTGAAGCCCTGTGTCCTCCAGCTCACAGTAACACCTCCAACACCTCTGTGCCAATCTCAACACTGCTGGCAGTCCAGACAGCTCAGAATCAGCAGAGAAGCCCCACTGCCTCTTACACTGTTTTAGGTTTTTTTCTTTTTCTCTTTTTTTCTTCCTTTCTCTTTGTGTTCCTCAGTATACAGATCCTCTGCATGTTAGGCAAGCACTCCCCCACTGATCTACACTCTCAGTCTTGCACCTAACATTCTGAACGTGTACATCCATATGCCTTCACAATGCTCCACTCTCTCTGTCTACCAACATGTCCAGGCATTCCAAATATCACCTAAAAAAAGATGTCATGCAAATTATCACCTGGTACATGCTGGTGGTGCCAAGTAAATGGATCGTCTTCCAGTAAAACATATTTCTCCATTTTAATTGTCAGAAACCAAAGCAAGCCGATGGGAAAAAGCTTTGCACTGCTCTATTTCGCCCATAGAGATGCCCAAAAATCACAGGACAACAACTTTCTTTTGTTATATACTCAATCCAGTGGGAAAATCAAGGTAGCGGTCACCTACAACAAATCACTTTTATATGGCATAAAGGACAGCATACAATAAATGGGCAGGATGCTGCAATCTGCAGTTACAGTTTGCTCTGATTCTGGCTCAAATCCTCACTAGGTCCATGGCCTGACTTAAATTACTTAGCCCTCTGGATCTCAACTTCCTCATCAATAAGATGGTGACAGTATCCTCCTTTAACATACTGTTTTTAGAGTAGTAAGTAAAGTCCCCATTGTATCAAGAACATAACCATCAGGGCCTGGAGGAAGGGCTCATCAGTTAAAGCACTTGCCCAGCAAGCACTAAGTCGAGCACTAAGTAACCGGATTCCCCAGCACCACACAAGCCGGGCTAGTGGTGCAAGCCTATAATCCCAGCACTCAAGAGGTGGAGACAGGAAAAGTTCATAGCCTCTGAATGTGTATCACAGTTCCTGGCATTTGCCAGTGGTACCAAACAAATGGATCTTCTTCCAATAAAACATGCTTCTCCATTTTAACTGTCAGAAACCAAAGTAGGCCAATGGAAAAAAGCTATGCACTGCTCTATTTCTCTCATAGAAATGCACTGCTATCAGTGCTGTGAGTCCAAGGCCAGCCTGCGCTCCACAGTGAGACCCTGTATCAAAAAAAAAAAAAAAAAGAATATAACCATCTATGGTGATGGAGATGGAGCAAGCACAGCAGCCGATGGCTGCGGAAGACCCACAGGAATGCCTTGTGGTTCGCTCGCAAATGACACAGAAACTAAGTGGAACCTTACTTTACTTTTCATCCTTTCTGCTTCTTTGACCCAGATCACTCTGCTTTGTGCCAGTGGCTTTACAAGTAAAAGAAAAATGGTGAGAACATCTCTGTGACCTACAAAGGGGAAGACACTGATCCAAATAGTAAGGACAGGATCAGAGGCAGGTAACACATCAGCACTTCGATTATCAAGATTGGATGAGGGCTGGAGGTATGGCACAGTGGTTAAAGTGCTTGCCTTGACTGCGCAAGGCCCTGAGTTCAATTCCCCAGCACCACATAAAGCTGGGCATGGTGGCACACACCTGTAGTCCCAGCAATGAGTAGCCTGAGGCAGGGGGACTGCCTGAGTCTAAGGCCAGCCTGAGCTACACCTGGGCTGGGCTAGGGTGAAACCTTGTCTTGAGGAAGGTGTGGGGGGTGCGGGGGGCGGGGAAGAAGATTGGATGATACTGGGAAAATGATCCAAGTGCAAACACAGATGCAACTTTCTTCTTTTTTAAAACTGGAGACGGAACCCTGGGCCTTCACAGTGAGTTACATCCCCAGCCCTTTTTTATTTTGATACAGGATTTCATTATGTTGCCCAGGCTGGGCTCAAACTTGTGATCCTCCTGCTGTAGGTTCCCAGGGATTACAAGTGCATGTCACCACACCCAGCCCATAAGGAGCTCTTTCATAAAGACAGAATAGCACTTACAATGGCACAAAAGTTAAGAAAATAGAAAGCCTAGGATTTCTGAATATACCAAGGAAGGTCAGTTATAGGACTGTCCCTTTCTCTCCTCCCAACATCAAAATGAAAAGTGGAACACAGACTTCCTTCCTGAAAAAAAACACTAAAACCAAACTATAATCACAAAATATACATCCCAAAAAAGGGCCAAAACTATCTTCTCTCAGATAAGAATTATTTCTTAACATTATCAAATTAGCAAAGCAGAAATGACTCAGAGAATCACCTCCTCTTATTACCTAAATCAGGACACAAGGAAATTATCTTCAAAGAGCAACTGATTCAACTCTTCAGAATGTTCCATGGCACCCAAATCGCAGCTGCTTGAATCTGCCACAAGGTGGCAGTACATGACTCATTTCTAAGGAGACCAGGCACAGAGAAGGCCCAGAGCAATGGAGCCTATAAATTACCGTATGTGTCTGCTCCCATCACCATCCTCCCGGGGCTTGAAGGAGACTCAAGAAGGTCTGTTCCGATGCGCTCTTTCGGTCAGGTCAGAACTAGGTCCTTCAAACCTCTGCAAATGCTTTTAGCCCTACAACTTTAAATTACTGATGGTGACATGTGGCCTCTGGCCTGTCTCCTAAAAATCAGACAGACTCAAGATTTATATACGTTCAAAAGAAGCAGGTTCAGGTCCCAAACAAAGGAATTGAAAGGATGGAGAGAAAGAAGAAAAGGGAACAAGGGCATGGGGTGGAAAAGGAATTCAGGTTACATTTTAACAATTTTCTCCGTATTCACCAGTTAAAAATTCCCTCTACTTTAACAAAGGAAGAAAACACTTGAAACTTGTTCCATTCCTACAACTACCATTGTCTTCCATATTCTCTTGAAGAAAAATAATCTACTTTAGTAGACTTGTTTCCCCCCCCCCAAAAAAAAAGTGTGTGTGTGGAGGCAACCACTGTTCAGACTGAAAGGACATTGCTCCTTTCCTAGACATTAATATTCCACATTCCTAAGATGATTTCCACTTTCACAGTTTGACTGTTTTATAACAAATTTGATGCGATAGAAGACAAATGACTTCTCAAAGAAAAGACGACAAATCATCTCACTGTTTTTAGCAGGGTTTTCTCTTTATTTTTATTTATTTCTATTCTGGAGCCAGGCTGCATAGCTCTCTGCCTTGCTGGAGATGTTTAATATTAACGTCAAGCCACCGCAATCCTGGCGATAGAGTTGGCCAGTGTTGTGTTTACGGTTTTGTGACTGCTGGCTTCAGGAAGATGAAGCTCCTTGTTCAAACAGCAGCCCCTGTAACAGCTCCTGTTAAAAGCCAGGGGATGCTTCACTGCTTAGAAGTGAATCACTTCCTCCAACTGCAGGGGGGTAAGATTGACACCCTGGTTACATTTGTATCCAAATCAGGACTGCTGACCCAGGGATTGGGGAGCACAGCCATCTCCCAGCTCCAGTTTACCTCAATTTGGGGGAAGAGGGTGTGGTTCAAAACCAGAAATTAACAATGGTATTATTAGACAGAGTTTCAGCAAGATACTCTGCTATTATTATTGATAGTAAGTTGGAGGACTTACTTTGCTAGAAACCTTGTATTAAGTCAAATGTGAAAGCAATCACTTCTGAGCAGACACAGGCAGCGATACTGAGGAGGCGAGGAGGACTACAGAACCCCAGGAGGGTCGGGGCCTGGCCACGCTCCACCCTGAGCGCTCGCAGTCGGGTCAGAAGGCCCGTGTGCTCCTCTCTGTCTTCTCACATCCCTCCGTCATGTCCAGCCCTCGCTGCCTTCTCTCCTCACTCGGCCTGGAGACCCTGGGCTGCTTCAGGCTCTAACAGGATCTTCTGTGGGACAGTCACCCACAACCCAAGCCCCTGCCCAACACCCTCCTGAGCCCCTATCGTCAGCATAACTGAACTCCGCCTGCAAGGCTATCCTGTCACGGAAACTACCAGCATACTGGTTATTCACATCCCACCTTCAACTGTTCAATGGCAGTAAGCTGTACTACAAGATGAGATATCAGCACTACATTTTGTAATTAATAAAACCCAACCTCCAAAGGGTTCTAGTATGGACAGTTTACTCTTAAATTCACTGAAAAAAATAACAGGTTTGCCTCCATTTCTTTTGGTTTCTAGTAGTATCCTGCAAAGAACTTCCTCCCGTCTGTAAATACAAGGGCAATTTGGGAATAGGAAGGTGTGTACCAAGCACTGGCCATGTCAGTGTTCCCCAGGGGCCAGGCCCAGGACTATTCAGTCTGAATACACACAAGAAGACCCCACTACTCCCTACTCCAGCAACTAGTCCCTGAAGTCAGCAGTCTGATAGCCTCAGCCAATTACATGACTAGCTCTATAAAGCTGGAGTGCTAAGTGAAAAACAAGTAATTTGCATTCCTTGCCCCGAAAGCTGGTGGTTCTGCTTTGGTGCAAGGTTTTGCCTTGCCGGCAGGATCGACCAATAGAAGAGGAGGCGAAGTGCTGCCAAGTGTGTGTATGAGAAAATGTGTATTGATTTCTTCTTTCTTATAAAGGAGCACAAAGCACTGAAGAACAATTGCTTGTCTTTGCAGCATTTCACATTCCACAGAACAGACCAAAAGCCCAGCCCCCACCCTCCTTGAGGAAGCTTAAAGAAGAAACAGTACAGGACAGTGGGTCCTGGTATCACTGGCCACCACTGCTGTGCAGCCCACTACTGGGAGTGCAGGCAAACTGAGCCCTCCCTTGCCTCTGACCAAGTAATTTCCTTCTCTGGTTGATGTTTCCTCATCTATATTGGAGAAGAAAGAGCCTTCAGGCTTATTTACCTTTTAAATGGAGGTACCCAGAGGGTAAAAGAGTTAATGTTTATAAACTGCTGTGCTTCCCTGACAAAGGCAATGGAGACAACACAAGGTTACAGCTTCTTCAGGAACTCATCTCTGCAGCGTGGGTGGCACAGGTCTGTAATCTCAGCATTCCGGGAGCCTGAAGCAGGAGGATGGCAAGTACCAGCCCAGCCCAGGCAACTTAGCAAGACCTTGTCTCAGAAACCAAAAAATAAAAAATGTGCTGGGGATGTAGCTCAGGGTGAAGGCCCTCGTTCTATCCCTTGTACAAAAAAAAAAAGCCAGCATCGTCAACAACAACAAAAAGAACATCATTTCCCACAGTACTTTAAATATTAGCCAGTAGAGGTGCTTTCCAGCAGCTAGAAAACTCCAAGCACATTGAGGTAATGCCCTTTATCTACACAGTCCCTTTTGATTTGACAATATCAACACTAAAAACAACAAAACATAACCAGGTTATATAATCTTATTAATGTACACCAGAGAATCCATTTCAGAATTACTTTCATCTTAAAACAAACTTTGAGGGCTGGAGGAATAGCTCAGTGGTTAAAGCACTTTCCTAGCAAGCACAAGGCCCTGAGTTCGAATCCCAGTACCACATATGTTGGGCAGGTGCAGCACATGCCTACAATCCTAGCACTAGGGAGACTGAGGCAGAACTACTCTGAGTTTGAAGCCGGTCTGGACTATTTAGTGAGTTCAGGACCAGCCTGAACTACTCAGCAAGACCCTGACTCAAAACAAACAGACAAACAAACAAAACTCTGAAAGCAGTCCAAAAAACTGACCTATAGCCTGGTCATCACAAAACCCTGTCTGGTCCTTGTTTCCACAGTAGTAATCTAGTATAAATATTACAGCCAAGATGGTCAGGGGGTGGGGATGAAAGTTAAGAGTATATGTTTTCAAATACACATTTAGTTAAGAGTATATGCAAAGTTAAGTGCGCAAACTTTCCTAAGTGATCGAAAAAACAGAAGTCTTCTTGAAAGAGCTTTCCCCATGTTCATCCCATGTAAAAATGTCCTTCAAGATCCTCTAAGCAAAGGGCAGGACAAGAACAAACCCAGAGCTGGACCTTTCCCTTCTGGGGCTTTTCCAAGATCACCATGAGCTATTAACAAAGGAGGAGCCGGCTGCCCAGCAGTGTGCGATGTTCCAGAATGCAGACCTGACAGGGTGCCTGCAATCAATTGTTTTTTAAGTTTACAACGAAGGTGCACTCCTGTATGCACCAGGGACAGTGGTGTAATATAAGATGTGTGAAAACACAAATTTTAATTAAGTAATTATCTGTAAAGATTACATTTAAAACAGACCTTATCAGAAACCAAAAATTAAATCCTGACTAGTTCTCCACTTTAGTGAGGTCTGAGAGGAACTGGAGAAAGTCCCCAAGCAACTATCTTGTAAATAATAACTATGATGCAAAAATGTTATATAAAGCAAGATACAATTATAATTAAAATATATTATCCCAATTGTATGAGCATAAAACCTACACAATAGCAAAACTAAGATTATAGAGAACATAACCACACTTTAGTTTACAGGGTAACATCAGTAGCAAGGGCAAAAAAAAACCCCTTTTTTGTTAACTGTAATGCTGTTAAAAAGGAGCAAATAAAATAGGGGTTTAACAAAGAAGGAGCCACCTATGGGAAGAGGGGAGGAGCACACAAGCATCCTCAAAAGGCTGGTGTCCTCAAAGGGCTGTGAACATCTGGACAGGAAAGAACAGAGTGGGCCAGGGATGGAAGAAGCCCCAGGTCAAGTGAACAGAGTGAAGAGACACAGAGAGGGAATAAGGAGTGTCTTCTTGAGATAGCTGGTACCCACCCTGGAGGGCACAAGAGTGTGCTACTAAAACATGTGGCAAGGACACAAAGGTAGCAGTAAGATGACAAATGGCAAAAGCCCTGAGCACAGGCTTGAGAGTATGGTTTTATTCTACAGCAAAGAAGAACAACTTTGCTCTACATGGTATTTGAGGAAGATGAGTCTGGAGAGACACAGACCTAATAAGACCAGAGCCTGGTAGCTAAGAAATTCTTGGTGTGGTAGTCTATAGATGAAGACCTGGGCTGGATGTAGCCCAGCAGTAAAGTACTTCTCTGAGCAATATACTACATTAAAATAAAGCTTTAAGCAGACTGAGAGTAAGAAAAGAAATCTGAAAAACCAAGATAAAATACAGATAAGTAAACAATCCCGGGACAGAGGAAAGATTGCCCTAACTTAAAAGCAATGGGAAAATCATTTTTATGTATTTGGTTGCAAGTAAAACTTACATTTGGTTCATAAGAATAATTAACATCAGTAACCAAGCAAAATAGCAGAAATCTACAAAAAAGCATACAACCATAACATACAGCATTCATGCAAACTGTAGAGAAAAACTGAAGCTAAAGACAAAAATGTACAAATAAAAACACAGATACAAATGATTCAAATAAATGATTAATAAATACACTTTTCAAGTTTGCACTTAAATGAGGAAACAAACATTACATAGTAGCCCAGGGCCTAGCACACTGCACATCCTCAGTAAGGCGCGTGTGTTATAAACTACAAGTAGGAACGAATGGTAAGAGCCAAGGGGATAACGCAAGCCTCCGGTGGCACTAAAGAAGACTGCACCACTTAGCAGGACAACGCTGAGAGTCACCTGAAAGTTTACTCACTTGACTCAGGGATAACCCTTCTAAGGACCAATTCTAAGGACATAATCAAAACCTAGAACACAGGTTTCTGCATAAATATGTTCACTGCAGTGTTACCTCAAAAGAAAGAAAAACAGAGCAACCTAAATGTCCATTAATAATAAATACCTCATAATTGAATTTTATATCATATATACATATATATAATGGTATATATTATATATATATATGTATGTATGAAGAATCGAACCTAGGACCTTTGCACTGAGCTACATCCCCTGATCTTTTTAATTTTTATTTTGAGACAGAGTTTTGTTAAGTTGCTAAATTGCCCAGACTGGGCTTAAACTTCAAATCCTCATGCCTCCACCTCCCTGTGTATATGTTATTAAGTGCTTTCATCGATGATATTAAAATGCTAATAATACAGTTAATTGGAAAAAATTTCTATCAGATATGTACAAAATATTCACATAAAAAATTCTGTGAAAGGGCCTAGAGGAATGGCACAGTGGTTAAAACGCTTGCCTAGCGAGCGCAACAAGCTCAAGGCCCTGAGTTCGCTTCCCCAGCACATAAGCTGGGCATAGTGGCGAGCGCCTGTAATCCCAGCACTCGGGAGGCTGAGGCAGGCAGACTGCCCTGAGTCCAAGGCCAGCCTGTGATCCATAGTGAGTTCAGAACCAGCCTGGGCTGCAGAGCAAGACCATGTCTCAAAAAAAGAAAGAAAGAAAGAAAGAAAGAAAGAAAGAAAGAAAGAAGAAAACAAATTCTGTGAAAAAACATATGAGACAAAGGTTTTTGTCCTTTCTATATTTTCTATTTTTTTCCATAAGCATGTATTGTGTTTTATTATAGGGAAAACAGTGTATCTAAGAAAGAGGTGCCGGGTGCCAGAACACGGCAGAGGCACGACTCCAAGAACAAACTAACTGGATATGCTGGATCATAATTCAACAGTATTTATGAAGTCTAGAATCTCTGTAATCAGAATAATATAAGAGGAGGTTTGGGAAATCACTGATTCATATTAAAATGTAAATAACAGACAGGCAAAACTTTCCTATACAGAAAAATCTCTCCTTATTAACAAGAAGGAGGCTGAGATGGGAAGACCACGAGGGTGAACTGGGCACAGAGACATGTGCCTATAATCCTGCCATCCCAGCACTCTGGAAAGCTATGGCAGGAGGACTGCAAGTTCAAGCCCAGCTTAAGCAACTCAGAGAGATCAACTCAAAAGGGAGTGGGGGTGGCGTGAAACGCTGGAGATGCAGCAGCTAAGTAAGAAGGTGCTGAGTTTAACCAAAAAGGGTCAAAATACAATTCAGTGTGAGGGGCCCCAGGTTCAGTCCTCAGTCAAATACACACAAATGCACATGCACACCCAGACCCCAAGGAAGCTGAACAGCCGCAATTAAAAAAAAAACAAAAAACAAACAAACAAACAAACAAACAAACAAACAAAAACCCAGCAGTACTTTCTTTTCTATCTAGTCTTAAGACTCTGACCCAAGTCTCAGGCTTGAATCTGAGTGTGTTTCCTTTGTCCTTTCTGACTTTACTGAAGGAAAGCCTCCGGCATTCTGTCTCTGTGCTGGGCACCATCTTTAATGGTGATGTATGCAGGTCCTGTCCCCTCAGCCCTGCCAGGGATCAAACATGTAACATCACCCACCTGCGTATCAACAAGTGAATTATAAACTGTGCCAATCTGAGTTAATGCAAAGCTGTAATCCTCTTTAACAAGAGATCAAATCACTCCCATGAGTTATGTTCATTCCATAATCTGATAAGGAGGAGAGGGAACCACTAATAAAAGAGTAATGGGAGCCTTTAATGATGCTAGTAAAAGGTAGCACCAGCTAAAACATCACTCTTGTTCCTGCTGATTAGATCAATGTTGCATATTTGCCTGGACTTGTTTCACCTGTCAGAATAACTTGTGTCTTTTTAGGAGATAAGAAGCTTTAGAAAAAAACCAAACATATTTTAAACATGCTTACCTGCAAGTTTTTAACCAACAGAAAAAGCTCTCTAAGGACAGCATTTCTAGGGTCATTAGTAGATGTGCTCTCAAATGCTGAGCAAGCTACACCAGAATCTTTCACCATGATCACTATGTATTTCTATCAAGTAAAGGGATAAAGTACACAGGGAAGAGAAAAGATGGTTAAGGTAACCTCCGGTTTACTAACCGGAGGAAGGAGTACCACTGGTAGAATAGTAGGATATGACCATACTTAGGGTGTAGACCCATACACAAAAATAGCAAGCTGAAGACAAATTGCCTTGTACGAATTCTATTATACCAAGGCAGCTCAAGAACAGCGCAGCAGTGATGTTGACAAAGCACTTTACAAGACTGGATTACATTTGTACATTTCTTTTCTAAAATTCTAGATGTAAAACAATAATGTACTTGGTGCTTAGTACTTATCATCAAAAGATCCTCTCCTTATTCTTTCTTAATGCTCGCAGCTTTATCAAAGGAGTGGGAAGGGTGATTTTTAATTTTGGGGAGAAAACGAATGCTAAGATTGAAATCCTTGCTTTCCTACTGAGAATTTAAGTTCTTTGCAAAGGAATGGAGTATCTCTGTAAAGTTAATGTTGCTACCATTTTTGGAGTAAAAAAATAAAGCTAAGTAGAAAAATATAATAACTTAGAATTTTAACAGAATGTACAAGAATCAAGTTTATCTGATAATCCTTCCTTGAAGCAACAGTCAATGCACAGCAAAGCTCAATTTTCTCTGGCATACATACAGGTGATTGCTGGCACTTGGGCCTTTCCATACTGACAGTTCAAACCCATTCCAAAGGAGTGAGCAGCTGCCAGATTCCCTTGCCCAGTATCAGTGGCCAGCATAAAGCAACACATCTCCACACTGAGGTCTCAGAAGCCTTACTCAGCATCCTTCTGCCGGGAGTCACACTAGCATTTTACTACCTAACTACCATCAACACAACAAATGGCACAGAATTCACGTCTTTAAAAAGTCTGCCTCAAGAGAATGTCAAAGCGGACAAAAAGCAGCTGATGAGTATTTCCGTAACCTCCAGATTACTCACTTTCACTCAGAGTAAGAGATCATCTGTATTTTTGTAGCAAACGTCCTCTGGTTTGCTCTGTTTCTAAAATATCCTTGATAAGCTTAGATAATTCCAACACAGAAATGAATAGCAACCATTCAAATCATCTAGTGATTTGCTCTTAGTATGGCAATATGGTCAGAAGGATTCTTTCCTAGTTGGATGTCAAGCTTTTCTCCTCCTCAGTCCACCGATGGAGGATTCCTTGCCTCAACAAAGATGACTGTAAAGAGCAAACAGTAGTTGCTTAGGGACCTGCCTGGTAACAAGAGTACCAGGAGTTCAGCAATGCCAGCAATCACTTTTAGACTCATAGTAACCACCCCTTTCCATAAAAATACCTAATATTAAGAGTGAAGTGGAACTTCAGTGCTGGGGATGCATGCAATAGAAGCCACATGTCTATCTTATAATGGAGAGAAGTACAGACCAGCACACATCAACTATCAGGGGTTACATTACACTTCACTTACAAAAGAGGCCTGAAAGCAGTTAAACCAGTATCCAAAGTATACCTAGAAAGAAATGTCCGCAAGGGGAAACTTGTGCAAGAACTCAGCTGTGCTACTTTGCATTTAAAAAGGTTCTTTTTCAATAGATCACTTGAAGAGAAAAATTCTTAGCAAGAGAAGAGAATTTGTATCAGCAAAAACCATAGGTAACACTACACAGACTACACTACAGGAGAAACAAAATGAAGATGTCACTGCCTTTTTAAAGATTCTTTGAAAGATAGCACTTCTTCCTCTTCCTCCTCTCCCTTAATAACAGCCTGGGTTCTAGTTTCTGTTTAGCTCAACCAAGTGCAAATTTATTAAACACAAACTGGACAAAAGATACGGGAGATTCAAGAAAGAGTACTCACACCCCACCCTACTCCCAACCCCCCCAATCCCAACGATTTGGGCATATTTACAGAACAATAAACTAGAAGTAAGGAAAAGCTAAGGGACAGAGAGGAAGGATCTCTTCCAAGCCTGGAAAGCTAGGAACTGCAAGAGGAACTGCCCCTAAAAACAAAAAAAATCAACAAATGGGAAGGAAATACTTTGCCACAGTTGGGGGTTGGACAGTAGTTAAAGGGAGGACACATTCAAAAGCCAGCTCAGGACAGAAACCCTGTGTGAGATTATCTTCTATTTATATCCTTCAGTAGAGAAGTAATCAGAACCTTCCCACTTCCTCTCTATACCAAACACATGTAAATTTCAAAATATTTTTCTGTCACTATAAACACAAGCTTACTTTATAAAAAATCATATACTATAGGAACACATATAATACAAAGTAAAATTTGTCCTTCATTCCACCCAACAATAAATATACTGAGAGTTTCGTGTTACTTTTCCAGAGTTTACTTTTTTAATGATAACTAATATGACTACGTTCTCATGGCAAATGGAAATATAAAAAAAATTAAAAGTCTTTCTTCATCCTCTTTTTATCCTCCTCTTCCACAAGTAAGCTATATATACACAATTTTTTAAATTTATTTTTATTTTTTTGCTGGGGAAGAGGATATCAGGGATTGAATTTAGGGCCTTTGAGCTAAATTCCTAGCAGGTTTTTAAATTCTGAGACAAGAGTCTTGCTATTGTCATTAAGTCCAGGTTGCTGAAACTTGTGGTCCTCCTGCCTCAACCTCAGAGTGCTAGGATTACCAGATACGCAACTCCATGCCCCACTAGTGAACACTGATAATATGAGACTCTCTGGAGTTTAGGACTGTGAGATACGTATACATATGTACACACATATATCTGTTTAATTTATTTTACACATAATGGATCATATTATAAGCATGATTTTTTATCCAGGTAACAAGATATACTGGAGATCTTTCCATGACAGTATAGTATTTGTTAATTTAAAGTCATTTTTTCTATCATACAAAGACTGGACATCCCTAATATGAAAATCTGAAATCTGAAACTTTTTTAGTGCCAACAAGACACTTCATTAGTTAAAGATTTTGGAGCATTTCAGGCTTCAGACTATTAAGTATGTTAAATTAGCAAAGTCTATGTAAATATTCCAAATGTTAAAGAACTGCAAAACCTGAAACACTTCTGGTTCCAAGCATTTTGGATAAAAGGTACTTTATGTGCGTATCTGTTTACTCAAAAACTGAATTACAACAGACAGTATTTTGCAGCAGCCTATTTCTTCCACTTAGCACTACACTGTTCCACTTCTTCCTTTAGCAGTTGCTTTTATTTTTGCTGAATAATTTTTATTGTGACTTATGTAGTTCCCTATTGTCATAGGGTTTATGTCTTATTTTTCACCATTATAAACACTGTTCTAATAAAATCTGTTCTGGCCTATGATGTGTAAGAAAAACATAAAAAAATGTTGGGTAGGTCTGATGGTATGACTCAGTGACAGAGCATTTACCTACCATGCACGAGACCCTGGATTCACACCCAGGACTGAAAAAAAAAAAAGCTTGCTGCAGAGTATTCTGAGTTATTGTTACTTAACAATAACAACAAAACCCACAGATATCAGATATGGCTGGTATGATACCATTCTTTGTTCTTTCTGCCTTGAACATGTTTGATGGCTGATGCTGCAGTAGTAACCATTTTGAAACCACAGAGGTATGACCAAGAGATGTTGATCCTAACATTAATGAAAAGGGAAAGCCAATGCCAATAATTGATTAATGCTGTTGGAATGATCCTATAAGAAAAATAAACTGGTGTTTACCTATGTTTCTACAGTTAATTTTTGTTTTTTTGTAGATCAAGCCCAAAATAATTTTGTATGGTATAGTCATTTTCAAGTAATTTAATATCTAACATGTAATAAATGTTCAGAAATAATGAACAAATATAAAATTATTTTTTAAAAAAAAAAACTAAGTATCTCTTGGCTATTAGTTGACACAGGAAAAATCTCTCAGCAGGGGCCAGACATGCCAGCCACCCAGCAACCTGGGAGTCGGAGGCAGACAAGTACAAGTTCGAGCCCAGTCTGGGCAACTCAGACTCAACAAGACCTTGTCTCAAAATCAAAAATCAGAAATCAAAATGGGTAGCAAAAATGTGGAAGACACTCAGATACCCATCACCAGACCAATGGATACATAAACTGTGGTATTTGTACACAATGGAATCTACTCATCTATAAAGACATAGGTTTGAGGATTTTGTAGGTAAATGGATGCAACTTGAGACCATCATGCTCAGTGAAGTGAGACTGACATAGAAGGTTAAATATTGAATGTTTTCTCCAACATGAGAAACCCAGAATAAAGTCATTTCATAGAACTAAATGGGGGGGGGGGGGCGCGTTGCAGTGGGATCTACTGGGAAGGGGAAGGGTATGGGAGGGTCAAGAAGACAGAAAGGAAGAGCTTGTAATTCTGTTGATATGTGTGTGTGTGTGTGTGTGTGTGTGTGTGTGTGTGTGTGTGTGTGTATATATATATATATGCATAAAATACTGAGGTTTAATGTAAACATGTACCATATACACACATCAACAAAATGGGGAAAAAAAAATAGGTCAGAGATGTTGCTTATTGTAAAAGGTTCTGAGCTTAATCCTCAGCACCAAAAAAGAATCCCAACTAGAAATGACAGAATCTTAATTTCTAAAAGATTTATACGTACTGGATTTAAAAGATGCCATTATTACTTAAGCCAGGTTTCACTTTATGCCTGGGATAATAAACAGTTTGCCTTAGTTTTAAACATCTAGTTTTCTTATTGATGTGTTTTTTTTTCATTCTATCCTGACAGGGAATCTAATATGACTTATTAATCTGTTTTAAACAGATCAGATCCAAAAATGAATACAAAGTCAGTCAGACTACCTAGCACAGATGCATAGACCAGTAAGCTCAGCTACTCAGAAGAGTCTCAGGCAAGAGAGTCATGAGCTCAAGGCCAGCCGAGGCAACTTAGCAAATCTTTGTCTCAGAATGTAAAATAAAAAAGGGCTGAAGAAATACAGTTAAGTGAAGACCAACTGCCCCCTAGGTTTGATCTCTAATATTAATTCCCCATCTCCCCAAAAAGCCATACCCATACACCTGCTTACAAAGCACAGGAAAGCACATGGAATCACAAAGAGGGATATAAGTGAACTCAGAACCTCCCACAAGCTATATGTACTAGAAGCACTGATCAAATGAAACATGACTTTATTCTGGGTTTCTCTGAACTTGCAGCTCTACCGCTTTTCTGGCAAGAGAAAAAAATCTGGTAAATTTTGGTAGTGAACTAATTTCAAGGAACAAAAGCACACAGGGTTTTGAGAAATAAGCTGTCAAAACCCCCATGTATCTATACTATGACCAATAATTTCACCTGTTAAATATATGTTTTAAAATGTCTACCATGGCATTATTTCTAATTTAAAACAACTTAAGTATTCTAACAGTTAAAGTCAGTGAAATATTATAAGTCACTTAAATTTTTTGAACTTTTATTTATTTTAATTAATTAATTAATTCGTGGTACTAGAGATCAAACTCAGGATCTGTGTAGATTAGGCAAGTATTCTACCACAAAGATACATCCTCAAGCCAACAAATTTTTGAATTATTTCAATGGCATGAAAATGTTCATGGCATATAAAATATTTATAGAATACAATTTCAACTATATACAAAAGAAAAATAGGAACATACTGAAAGAGACATCACAGATCCTGAAAGCAAACATTCTGAGATGTTAAGAGTGGTCACCTCTGTGCAGGTGTATGTTCACACCTTGCCAACTGTACACACCAAGAGGGCTGGAAATAATCATTGCTAGTAACAATGAGAACCTCTAGGTCCCAGATCTTGGTTTCTCAACCCCATCACCCACTAAAAACAACAAGGATTCTTTCAAGAAAGTCTGACTTCAGCACTTGCATCAGAGAGGTATACGACAGCTTTGGAACACCTTGTGCCAAAGGGTAAGGAAGTACTCCAAGAATAACAGGGACACTCTGAAAGGACCCAAGCTAGCCTAAAGAAGCTTCCACTAGTCTGGGACAATACTAACATCAAAACAAAAATATCTCATTGACTAAAATAGGAAAGCATGAGTCCTTATCACTAAAAATGAATCAATGAATGGTAAGTGAGTGTGGGAGAATGGGAAGCCTTTCATTGTATCAGGATGTCAATTGATAAACATAAACTGTGGTTGTCCTTTGCCCCCTTCTTTTTTACGGTACTGGAGATTAGATGAAACCAAGGGCCTCACATACGCTAGACAAGTGTTCTCCCACTGAGCTATAGCCCTACTTCCAGAAGTTATTCTTAAAATGGTTAACTCTGAATGCCAATATGAGTGTCCAGCTTTTTCTGTATATATTTCTCTCATTTCAATTTTATAAAATGAGTATGCAGTTGTTTTGTAAAAAAGAAACCACTCATATCCCCAGAAGCAGCCTAAATAAACACAATGTATGCATAATTCTCCACCCATCCCTAGAGCCAACATGAAGAAAGTATATGCACAAAATCCCAATACACATAGCATGCACACGTACCATCTTGACTCTGTCCTAGAGAGAAGCTAAGATGTCCTAGGCACTTGAACTAAAGCTGAACACATAACAACACAAAAGAAAGCAGCAAAATCAAACCAGCCACCAGAGGCAGCACTGAGATTTATAGACATTTCTGATTTGGTTTTACAGTAATTATGGGAGTGAAGAGATGTGACAAGGATCCTTACTATGATGCCAATGACAAATGGTTAACTGATAAGCAGAAGCGAGAGGGTGACAGACTGTAGAACAGGTCAATACCAGGCTGTCATGAAGCCATTTGAGACATATAATTAATCTATTACTTACCTGGCATCATCATTCATTGTAGTATGGTCAATAGGTGCCATGAAGCTTAGGAGCTTGCTAAGGACATGAAACCTAAACAAAGCAGGACACAAACAGGCAGCAACATCAGTAACTATCAACCTAGCAAAGGAAATGTATGAGTTAACACACTCCATAACTGATCACAGGGACCTTTGGCTTCAGAATGGGCTGGGAAAAAATTCAGACACTTACCACACACAATTATTTTTCCTTTTTTCCTTAACACTATAGAAAAATATCTGGTAACAGCACACTGTAAATGACAGTAGTTCAGCATAGATCTATTTATATCATAGCTCAAAAAAAAAGAGTAGATACCCTGTACCTTTGAGCAATATATAAACCCTTGAACATTATTCCAGACAAAAGTCAATGAGGACCTGATTACCTCATTTTCCTTCTCTGTGCACATCTGAATCATTTGTCAGTATTATTAAAGCTACCTGCTGGCAAAAAAAGCACAGGTAGTGGTATAACACCTGAACGCAATACCTCACTGACACCATCATTCCCTGACACTGGTTCCCTGCGTGAGAAAGGCTCCAAGTACAAGCTCTATTGACTCTTTAAATGAAAGAGCACAACTGAGTTCAGAACAAGTTTGAGTCTAAGACCCTCAGCTGAGGTGTTATGGAAACTTAAGCTGCATTAAGGATATGTGTGGTCCCTCACAAACAAAGAGCAAGAAACCCCCAAAAGACAAAAAAAAAAAAAAAAAAAAAAAAAAAAAAAAAAAAAAAAAAAAAAAAAAAAAAAAAAAAAAAAAAAAAAAAAAAAAAAAAAAAAAAAAAAAAAAAAAAAAAAAAAAAAAAAAAAAAAAAAAAAACCCTATTCAATAGTGTTGCCCAGCAACAGTGAGGCTGCTGGCATACCTTACTTACCTGGACTTCTTGAAATCTAACTTCAGGAAATTATGCGTAACATTCCTATCTAGCCTGGCTCACTTAATCTAATCTTTTAGGACAGGATGCTGACATGGCCCAATATGTCATCTTGATGCCCACATAGGCAAGTTGGTCCTGCCTCTGCAACAATTCAATAACCAGGAGGTTAGAAGCATAGGCTCTGGAATCAGACCAATTAGTTCAAATCCCAGTTTGCTACTTACTAGCTCTGTAATGCTGGGTAAGTTACTTATCTTCTCTAAGCACTTTACATGAATTAGCTCATTTAATCTGCGTAACAACCCTATGAGATGTGACTTCAATTATTATACTCATTTCATAGATGAGGAAATTAAAGCACAGACTTATAAAGTAACTTGCTCAAGGTCTCAAGGCCACCAAACAACAGAAGGTCAGATTTCAAACCTAGACAGCTTGGCTCCAGAGCATGTGCTCTTTTTGCCTCTACACATAAACTGCTCAGCAATGCCTGACTATGAGAGTGCTATAAATGTTTTTAATTATCACCACTGCTATTAGTAAAGATTCTTCTGTGAATTCTATGTTCCTCACATTCAAAGGGAGAAAAATGAGTAAATATGACCAAACAAATTCAATTCATGACTTTTTTTGTTTTGTTTTATAGTAATTTAAAACTTAGAGAAAAGCTGTAAAAACAGTAGAGTTCATATATACCCTCACTTGGCTCTCCCAAGGTTAACATCTTACATAAATACTGTGTAATTGTCAAATCATCAAATGAACATTACTTCAACATTAATAACTATACTACAAATATCATTCAAATTTCACCAATTTTTTAAAATAGTATCCCTTTCTTTTCTAAGGTCCCACACTGCATCTAGCTGTGAGGTCTGCTTAGTCACTGCCAATCTGCGACATTTCTTAATCTTTTTGTGTTTTCTTTACCTTGACACTTTTGAAGAGTATCACTTATTTTGTATAATGTCTCACAACTGGAATTTCTATGATCTTTTAAGGTGAAGTTAAGCTGAGACATTTTTTCAAGAATACTAAAATGTATCCTGCTCAAGACAGAAGGAAGATACATCTTTTTACTGGTAGTATCAATCTTGAGCATGTGGTTAAGGTGGTATCTAATGAACTTTTCTACTACAGGGCTACCATTTACCCTTTTGTAGTTGATAAATGTCTTTGGAGAGATACGTTGAGACCACGTAAATATACCATTTCTCCTCAAACTTTTGCCCATTGATTTTAGCATCCACTGAAGGTTCTGGCCTGCAAAAACTGTTTCTGTAGTCTTTGCCTAGTTGTTATTTTCTATTTATCTCATTTCTTCCACATTTAATAACTGGGATCATGCATGCCCTTCTGATGGCACATCAACTAGTATCAAAGGGCTTTTCTGAAAGCCATCAAAATAGTAAATATTAAGGTAAACATTCTACAGATCTTTAAGGTTTGAAAAGTTCATTGATTTAGTGCTCAAGGCCTCACAATAGCCAAGAGAGCCCCATGCAGAGAAATGTGATTGCAAATGTAACATCCCTGCCTTACTTGACCTCTCTGAGACATAAGGCATTCCTATTCCTTATTAAACATTCTCCTACTCTCTCCTATCCTTAAAGACCTTAATGATCACTCTTCCTCAACACACCCTATGGGCTCCTCCTCTATCTTCTGACTATTTTATATAGGCTGGCATTCCTCAGAGGTTTATTCTTGTTATTCTAGATTCTTGTCATGCTACATACTCTTTGGAATACTGAATTGTCTCCAAACTATCAATCAATATCCTTTTTTGTGAGTAAGTGGACCAGGGAACTGATCCCAGGGTCTTCCTACTGAGCTACTCCCAAGTGCTAGCTATTTTTTGAGACAGTCTCACTAAGTTGCTATATTTTCCAAGCTGGGATCAAACTTGCCATCTTCCTGTCTTGGCCTCCTATAGTGCCATGATTAGCTGGGTATACTAGCCTGCCCAGGAATTCTTCTTTTGACTTGAAAATTTATCTCTAGGGCTGGGATGTAGTTCAGTAGTAGAGCACTTGCCCAGGAGATACAAGGCTTCTGGGTTCAATCCTCACCATAAAACCTCTGAACTTCGACCTGTCAAGACTGTATCAAACTCAACATATTCCAAAACTGAGTGTGTTGCCTTCAAAAAAATTGATTCCTTTCTCGCATACTCATACTCATATCAATAATAATGATAAAATCAATCTAGTTTCCTCTGTTATCCTGGAAATCATTCTTGACTTCTCACTTTCTTTTAACTTTCATGCTTTTTAAATTTTTAAAAATTGTTTCTAGTAATGGGGATGGAATCTAGTGCCTTCTCACTGAGGTATATTCTTGGCCCATTTTTTGGTTTTGATTTTGAGATAGCATCTAACTAAATTGCTCAAGCTGGGCTTAAATTCAGATCCTCCAGCCTCAGCCTCTCAGAGTGTTGGGATTAAAGGTCCAGCTCAAATGCACTCTTAAGTACAGACTACTTACCTGCATTAATATTTCTCAAACTAGAGGCTGGAGGAATAACACAGTGGTTAAAGCACCTGCCTAGCAAGCACAAGGTCCTGGGTTTGATTCCCCATTACCACATAATCTGGGCATGATGGCACACACCTATAATCCCAGCACTAAGGGGGCTAAGACAGGACTGTCATGAGTTTAAGGATAGCCTGGGTTACATAGTGAGCTCAGGACCAACCTAGCCTACAGAGTGAGACCCTGCCCCCACCCTTTCTCTCTCTCTCTCTCTCTCTCTCTCTCTCTCTCTCTCTCTCTCTCTCTATATATATATATATATATATATATATACACACACACACATACACACACACACACACACACACATATGTATGTATATATACTTCTATTCCTCTCAGCCCTTGCTCTCATAAAATTCTAGCCTATTTCTATATAATCCTAGGGTTGTCATCTTAAAATTCAAGGCAACACTCCTCTGCTTAAAATCTTTTAATTATGCACTACAGTCTAGAAAAAAGCCCAAAATTCTTAGCATGGACAAGACCCAGCACTCATCTAATACTACATACAGCCTTACATCCTGCTACTTCCCCATTTTCATTAAGCCTCTGCCAAATATATATTAACTGCAGTTCCCAAAATGGCCTCCCCAATCTCTCGAGTCTGTAAATATTCTTGCAAATATTATTCTTTTTGTGCCTCACTGGAATCTTAACAGTCTCTTTCAACCCAGTGTGGACACTACATCTTAGGAGCGTTCCTAGGCATTTTTACAAATGTGAGGTCATTTATAGTATAGCGTCCACCAAAAAGTATCACTACCTGCAACGGTCTGTCATCCTTTCTGAACTATAGGTACCTCCTATGGTTCCTAGGTCATGACTCACACTAAAAACACTTCTTAAAAAAAAATTTTTTTTTTTGAGACAGGGTCTCGCTCTGTACTCCAGGCTGATCCTGAACTCACCAGGTAGTTCAGACTGGCCTTGGACTCAACAGCAATCCTCCTGCCTCAGCCTCCCAAGTGCTGAGATTACAGGTGTACGCCACCATGCCCGGCTTTATGTAGTGCTGGGGAATCAAACTCAGAGCCTTGTGCTTGCAAGGCAAGTACTTTAGCCATTGTGCCATTCCTCCATCCCCCCACTTCTTTAATTGTAATGGCTAGCCTTGTGAAAGCAGAATGTTTGTTCCTTTTGGCTGTTGCTAGAATAAGATTTTAGTGTCCCCAACTATAAGGGGATGTAGGCATTTTAACTATTATCAAAATACTACAAGAACATAGTTATACAAGTTATCTATAGTTTTTATAGTTATCTATATTTATATAAATACCTCTAAAGAACTGTTAAGTAATTTTAGATTCCTAAATTAATGTATGACAATTTTTCCTAAAGCAAAATTCTAAGTTTTTCCTTTCAATGTGATAAATAAGAATTTTCATAAATGCACTTTGTCTTGGGAAACAACAGACTTGTGTTCTCCTAAGTTTCTTGTCATACCAGAAAAGCACTTGCTTCTCTAACAATTAACACAATTTTTTTTTCATGGTGCTAAAGTTAAACCCAGTGCTAAACATATATATGCTAACACTGAGCTACACTTTCACCCTGATTCTTAATTTATGTTTACAGTTATAACCATTTTTCATTGTTTGGTAAGCATTCTAATTTTTTTTTTTACTATCAAAATCATCAAAAAACATTATTGTTGGCTAACATAATAAGGCATTACAACAGATAATAAGATTGAAATTTTCTTAGATAAAAGAATAAAGCAGCACAATCCTTGACCTCCAAGGATAGCCACAGCTTTTTGCTCTAATATTTTAATTTAAAATAATACAAGAACACAGAAACAGCAATTTTTCCTTTTTCTTTCTGTAGTACTCAGGATTTAGGCCAGAGATATCATACTGAGCTATATCCCCACACCTCAGTCACCTGTCTCAGTCTCCCACAGTTTTGGGATTACAGGCCCATGCCATATATTTTTTATTCTGAGACAAGGTCTAGCTAAATTGCCCACGATGGGCTTGAAGTTCTGGTCCTCCTGCCTCAGTCTTCCAGAGAGCATGGATTATAGGCCTGCCCTAACAGCCTAGGATTCCTCTTAATTCTTTTAAAGAATTTGGAAGAAGAATGCCAACAGATAAAAAAAGTCAAAAAAAGAAAACCCCTACCATTTGAATGTCTGTTGTGTACCAAGCATTAACTCATTATTTAAGTCTTATACTAAATCTATAAAATAGAGATTATCATCTTCACTTAGTAATTTTTTAAAAAGTAAAGCTAAGAGAATAAAGAACAGCCAAAATCATAAAGGCAGACAAAACCAGGATTCAAACCCATGTCTCTCAATTAAGAATGATGAGCTTCCCTCCTCTAGAGATCATTTATGGTTTCATCAGGCTAACTTTTATGTATTTATTTTTATTTTTTGTGGTACTGGGGATCAAACCTAGGCCCTTGTACACATCAGGCAAATGATCTATGACTGCGCTACATTGCCAGCCCGAGGCTATAATTTTAAAAGCACAGCACTAGAGGAAAACCTGATTTCAGTGTAAAGAGTAAGGCACTCGGCATGGTCACTTACAAAGGGCTATCAGCAGCATTCTGTAAATCCTTGGAGGGGACGAGAAGGATAGGTACACAGAGGCATGTGTGTATCCAAGTAAATAGGGTACAAGTATTAGACTGATGGCAGTAGCAATAATAATAATAATAATTTAATGGCAAGAAATGTTTATACAGTTCTTATTAACGCACTAGCACTATTCTAAGAGCTGCACATACATTTTCCTCTTAATCCTTACCACAAGATCACCTTGTTGGAAGGAAGCAGAGCAAGATGGAACCTGGGGAAGACCTTCCAGGAACTGTCTCCCCATGATGCACCATGATGAGCAGCTATTCATGTATTCAACTAACTTCATAAGAAAGAACTTAAAAATCAGGTGAGAGACCATGTCACCTATTTTAGTATAACAAAATCCTCAGAGGAAACCTACAGGGCTAGTTCTGTATTTTCTCATATCCCTTTTACAGATGTGCAACGAAAGGAAGTTTAAGGGTCTTGCCAAAAGTAAATACTAGTTCTTATCAGGCCAGGGTTCAAACTCAGGTAGTCTGGCTCTTGAGTACGTGCTCTTTCCAATTCATTAACAATATACCTGAAGAAGCATTACAAACTAGAAATTTCAACATATAAAATGGTTAAAACAATTTTACAATATTCAAGAAAAATAACTTTAACAGATGATGAAAAGAGACTACGCACTTTTGCCAAGTTAAAGAAAAACATTTTCTATTCATTTCGTTAAGTGCTAAAAGAAGTTCAAATGGTTGCAAAATCTGCTTTCCTGAAGATCTTTAAAGACAGAAAGGCTTTCTATTAAGCTTGTGGGATTAGCTATCTGCCTAAAGCTGTCCCCTAGTGCAACAAGTTTAAGATTTTTTTTCAATGTGCAGCTGAGTTATAAGTGGTTTCTTTGGCTCTGATGCTTTGTGTGATAATACTGTAACACACACACACACACACACACTCAGAGCTAACAGAGATTTAAGTCTACAAGTATAGTAATGTCAATTTCTACTCCGATCTGTGTCCTTATAAGACTCCTTAAAAAGCTTAGAGGGTAGTGGGTCATAAATATATTTCTTAACTCACTTATACACATTGTTAACATTCTCTGGAGCTACTCATTCATATCTTTTTAAAACCCAAATAATTTCTGTATTGCCATTTTAGAGTAAAAATGGTGAGTCACCAAAATTCCTTAAATAGCACTTTGGTTCTTGTTCTGATTGTTAAAAACAGAATCATTAGACGAAATACAAAATTGATGTTAACATCCAAAATACACGAGAGTAAACACAACGTATGTTTACATTTTTCCCAAAGAGCAACTCACCGAAGTTTCCTTCCTTTGCTGGCTTTCCTGTCTACTTTTTTGTGGATTTTGCTTCGTAGCTTCTGGATTGCAAGCCACTGCCTGAGAAATTCACAAGCAATGTTATGCATCATCACTAACAGAAACAGTTGTATATACTGACAAACTGGAATTTTTCTCACTAACAACCCTGTAGAAAGAAATCATCAAATTCCTTCAGATGATGTGGGGCCAAAGTGACTAATCAATTGAAGAAGACTGTGCAATGGTAAAACACAAATGGCAGCTGGGAAATTCTACAGCAAATCTGGTTAACAATGCTTCTTAGTATCTGGAGCTGCTGTGACAAGCACTAAATCTACCAGTCCACGGGAAAACCCGTCCCTTGAGTAGAGCTCCTCAGGCTTCTTCTAATGCTTCAGCTATGCAGTATGTTCTCCTACTAACTGCAACTGCTGGGTGGATGGAACACATGACCTTTTTTTTCTCTTTGCTAATATCCAAGCAATTTCTCCCGATGTTTTATAATTTCTTTACATTTTTAATTATTACTCATTACTAATGCTAGTTCTATGGTCACTTATTTAACTTTATTTCACTTATCAATATCTCAATATGTTGTGATAAGACATAAGAACTCTATCCCTCCATACTATTATCACATGTAAAAAGTTAACGCTTTACTACCAAATAGCCTTCAATTCCCAGATTGTCTCAATTTTACAGCTCGTTTGGCTACAGATCAGAATCCAAACAAGATTCATGTAGTCTGCAGTCGTTTTAGATTTAAAAAATTAATTTTTCAAATAAAAAATACTAAGCTCCGGAAATCTTCACAAATTGCTCCTGCGCGCAAGCGTGAAGAGAAGAGACAGCAGCCACAAGCAGCTACTCACCCTACCTGATTATACAGGGACTCGACATCAGAAGGAAAAATCTAGGGAAATCCAATTACTGTAATCTTAATATAATCTTAATTACCATAATCTATTTTATTGTAAAGTCAGATAAATGTACAATATAATCATCACTTAAATGCAATTTGCTCTATCACATCAAATTTATGGTGAACAGCACTCTCTCACATTCCAGAAATACATGAAGTAACAACATCCTACCCTAAAATTCAAGTAATATTCTTCTCAAATGAAATTATTTCATCAAGACAAATTCTTCATTGCTTTCTCAAAGAGCTGCTTTGCTCAGAATCCCTCTCTGCCACTTGCGGCCTTTGTTTCCTTTCATGCTTTTGCAAATTGTGGCGCACGGCTATTTAAATGTACACCATTCATTAGGCAGCACTCTAAATGCCCTTTTTACTTTGCAGCCACAGGATGAAGTACACACACAAGAGCCTTCCTTCACTACTTTACATTCTACCCTGACATCTGGGTAATGCTGCCACGTTCCATTTCTAATTGTACTAAAGCTTTTCCTGATGGGATGGAGGTCTAAATTAGGGCAGACAAACAAAGCAGATTTGACTCTGAGCAAGGAACCTGTTGTACGCAGGTTCATTTTGACAGCTGAGAGCACATGTTGGGGTGACTGCATTTTATCCACTGGCTAGCCAGCTGATAGGGACACAACCACTAACAGAAAACAGCATGAGAAAGACTCTGAAACCTAAACCCTAACACGAACACATCGTCTTTTTTATAATCTCTTTTCAAACTGTATGTAAGGCAACACAGGATAAGTAATTAGCCACTTTGTATTTCTGGTTCTATTAACTTCAATAATTATAGGACCACTCACTACCTGCAGACAGAATTAATGGGACTCAAAAGAAGAAACTACTATTTGGTCTTCTGGCGTAAGTACACAAACATATCTACATTACCTCCCCATGGCCACCTGGTCATTGGGATCCAACGAACTGGTCTTCCGCTCGATGAGTTCTCGAAGAAGCTGGGAGTAAAAAGAAAAGCAACTAATGTATATATCATCTCCCAGCACCAACTGATTGTAAAAGGGCAGAAAAGGAATGCTGAGTGGCACGGTGACAGCTCTAAAACTACAATCGATAATGGACAACCCAGCGGCAAGAGCACGACTGAATTCCCACTAACCCTTTCATATTTATATACCTTTAACAGGTGGCTACAGCAATAGCTGAGAACAGAAGCCCATTTGGAAGACTTACTGTACTGCAGTCCATTTCAAATGGATCAATGAGTAGGCAACATTCCCTTCACTGTTTCTATGCTTAGTTTTGTCCCCCCATCAATATCAATGGAGAATCTTTAAAAGGTCAGGTGGGAAGGCTTATGTGGCAAGAAGGAAAACATACCAGCTCCACACCAATAGGACACTTGTGCATGGTTAACTTCTGGTCTATACCCTCCTGATCAGAAAAGTACTTCTCAGAAGAAAGCTTCGAATGTGGATAAACAAGAGTGTGAACTTCATCCTCTTGCTTTCTACAGCTACTACTCTCCCATGCTGGCCATCAACTGACTTAACTAGACATAACAATAACACATTCACAGCCACAAAAATTTTAAGAAAAGAAATCATATGGGTACACTGCAAGCACAACACAGAGGTTCAGTGTCTAATCCTGTACAATTAGCTCTAGCAGAACCATTAATTCCTCTCTGCCTTTTCCCTCTTAATGCAGGGAACTCCCCTACATCCTGTCTAAGCCTGAATCTATACATTTCACACAGACTTAAGAATGTGCACAGATCTTAAAAGTTCTGAGTAAAAGGAAGCAATAGATTTTAAAATTAAACATTAAGGGAGGAGGGCTAGGGGTATAGTTCAGTGACAGGAGTGGATGGCTAGGAAGCGGGATGCCCCAGGTTTGATCCCTCATGACCACACACTAACTTAGAGTGGTGCTGCACGCCCATCATCTTAACACTTGAGAGGTTGAGGCAGGAGGACTGCCGTGAGTTCTTGGCCAGCCGGGGCTACACAGTGAGTTCAAGACCAGTTTGAATTACAGAGAGAGACTCTGTCTTAAAAAAAATTAAAGGACAAGACAATAAAATTACATTAATAAGTTACACAATGAATCTAGATATCTTCTCTTCTAAATGAATGCATATAAATGCAAAGAGAAAAAACAACAGCACTTAAAATTCCAAAAATCTGAGAGAAATCTAAGGGAGGCTTCCTAAAATAAACTATTCTTGCTAATCATTTATTAATAATACAGGTTTAACTTCAATGTTTTTTTCTTGAAAAATAAGCAATCATTTTGTAGGTAAAGCTTGTAACAACAAAGGTATCACACCAAACTGAAGCCAGTGGATGACTGGAAAGAAGAAATAAATTCCTATAAAAGTAGTTCACTTTCTAATTCTCATTGTCTATTAAGTAGTCATCAGAGGAAGTAACACAAATTCATAAAAATATTCAGTTCTATGAGATGGGTCTTTATTACCAAAGAGAAAATGTAATTTTAAAAGTCTCAATTGCAATGTAAAAAACCTCCTCTTGTGATGTTTCTCATTTGCTTATGTTGGACATTACTACCACAGCAATTACATTTAACAATGCCACGACGAGAGGCCACTGGTTTATTATTAGTAGAAAACAGCCAGAGATTTCTCTAGCCTGTTTATCTGATTGATTCCCGACATCTTTCTGGCAGCCAATCTATCAGTTTATCTCTCCCACTTCATCACAGTCACTGTGGCAGCTAAATACAAGATCCAAATCCAGTGTTACACAGACACACGCCACAGTAAACCTATGTAACACTGCTGCTATGCAATAGCTGCCCTGAGGGCTGAGCAAAAGTGGGCTTCCGGTTCCTAGTCAATATACTGTGAAAAACCAAGGCTGGGGTGTAAGAAAGAAGTTTCTAATACAAGAAAGAAAAAACAAAAAGGAGGAAAATAATGGAATGACTGCATTTTATTGACCTTACCTTGTTCTAACCATACAAAATTACAACCACTATTCCTGGTTTTCCTAACTGTCCCCATCCCTGGAGATTGGGGCAATCGTAGCCACAAGAGAACAAGGACTCACAGAGGGCTGCCCAGGTACAAGGGAAGATCTCAATCGGAAGAGAGCCCTACAAGTCTTTGATAAAAGCTGGAACTTGGAGCTGAACAAATACAGTAGATATATGAGACTTGCAGCAGTCTCTGCAATTCACATACCAAGTTGGTGTAGCATTTATTCCCAAAAACTTTATTACTCATACTCTGGGCCACATTTTCACTACCCATGCTTTTTAGTCATTAAAGATTAAGGTCTATTAAGGTTACTAATAGCTCATTCAGTAAAAATTTCAAGAGAATCTGTTCCAAGACAGGAATGACAACAAAAAGGGAAAAACAAAATAACAAGAAACACAACCCAAACCAGTTTCATAGTCTACTATTTCCCAGTTATCTTTATCACTGGGTTTAAATTAGAAAACCTGCTTTCAAAAAAGTTGTTGAAAAAATAAAACTTTAGGGATATTAGCTGATATTAACAAAATGTTGTCTTGTCATCTTTCTCCAGAGCTAGGAGTGGGAGCCAGCCCCACACGACAGGCAAGTGTTCTAATGCTGAGTTATGCCCAGACCCAGCCGCCTTTCTTTTATTTCTCCTCTTCAGTAATGGGAATTGAATCTAAAGCCTTCACACTGAGCTACATGTCTGTCTCTTTTATTTTGCAAAAGGACTTTGCTAAACAGTACAGGATGGGCTTGAACTTAAAATCATCCTGCTGCCACCTCCTGGAGTGCTGATGTCAGGAGTGTTTGCCACAATGACTGGCTTTGAGTTCAACTTTTACAGCTTAACTTTATGAACAAACTTTGTCACAAAAATGCAAGTTCTTATGACAGTGATTGTAGCTTATTATTTCAATAAAGATGATGCAATATTTATGATAATTTACTATAAGACTTAGAAAATGGAGGTATATGAAATAGTTTTGTCCTAGTCTATTATAATTCTTCCAGAGAGTCAACTTTAAAAAAATAGATGGTGGAGTAAAAAGTAGTTACCACTAAAGTGTCAGAGTAGGTAAAAGTGAGTGTGGAACCACTTAAGCCTACAGGGTCCTTTGGAGTGGCAGTTACCGAGAAAGTTGAGAGAAGGAAGCAGGCAAAAATCACTTAGGCTGTCCTCATCACACCCACTGTCCTGCACAGCTAAGTAGCCAACTACATGTACCATAGGAGCTCCAGAATGAAAATATAAAAGGATAGACTGGGGTGAGATAGAAGTCTAAAGTTCTACGCTAATCTCAGGGACTTTCCTTCTCTCTCTCTTCTTCTTCTTTTTTTAATTTTTTTTTAATTTTTGAGACAGGGTCTCACTCTATATTCCTGGCTGGTCCTGAACTCACTATGTAGCTCAAGCTGGCCTTGAAATCACAGCAATCCTCCTACCTAAGCCTCCTGAGTGCTGAGATTACACGTGTGCACTGCCACACCAGGCTAATTTGTATATGATGCTGAGGAATCGAACCCAGGGCCTTGCCCGTGCCTGGCAAGCATTTTAATCACGGAGCTGTGCTCCCGCCCTCAGAGACTTTCTGAGGTTTCTCTAGTCTCACTTATAGAATGCTAGGACTCAGTCGTAATTTCCTAGGCAGAAGAACTGAGGAATGGTTTCTAGAAAAGCTGAATGGCTGCCATCGCCACATTTCCCAACCCCATCTCCATAAACCACGTTTAAGTAGCTACGGTCGACTGTGTCCTCTAAAATTCATGTGTGGGTAGCCCGAGTATAACCACACTAGGAAGAATGGTATCTGGGAAATAATGGGATCAACTGCCCTCATAAAAGGACCTTCTTCCCTTCCACCTTCTGCCACTAGGTACATAACCATTCCTTCCCTCTGGAGGGACTACTATCAAGGTAGCATTTTTTTTTTTGAGACAGGGTCTCATTGTGTAGTCCATGTTAGTTCAGAACTCACTATGTAGCCCAGATTGGCCTCAAACTCACAATTCTTCTGCCTCAGCCTCCCGAGTGCTAGGATTACAGATGTGTACCACCATGCCCAGCTTACGATGCTGGGGAATGGAACTCAGATATTCAGTGCTTGCTAGGCAAGTGCTTTAACCACTGAGCTACTCCTCCAAGTCCCCAAGGTAGCATCTTGACGGCAGAGAGGAGCCTTCATCAGACAACTAAACTTGCTGTTTTCATCTTGGTTTCTGAGCCTCCAGAAGTCTAAGAAAATAAACTTCTGTCCTTTATAAATTTCCTCTGGCAGTTTGTTACAGTAGCACAAACAAGCTAAGATTCAAGTTTTGACATTTGAGGGTGGTCTAACCAACAGGTTAGTTCACAGCACTGTATTTAAGGAAGCAGGAATCTTTGCTCAGGCTTCACAGATTCCAAATAAGCTTTTTAATGTCTTAGTCTTAAATATAAACAGACAGAAAACAATTTCCAGCACCCAAGGAGAGCATCAGACATAAATCAACACAAAGAGAAAAAAAAAAGACTTAAGAAAGCAATGCAGAAAACATAAGAGGGGTAGAAAAGGAGGGAGAGGAAGAGAGGAAGAATAAGAGGAGAAAAGAGAAGAGAAAAAAGAAGAGCTGGGACAGAAGAATCAGAAGATAAGTGTTGAAAAAATCTCAGATATAAAACAAAAAGGCAAAACTTAACATCCTCTTGCTTGTTTGTAAGAGAATAAAAATCTTAAGAAACAACCTAGGATGCTAAAAATATGAGTAACAAAGATGGAGGAAAAAATTTAACAGAAAAGTAATAAAACCTCCCAAAATCAAAGAATAAAGATGCCTATAAAGACCTGTGCCAATACACATCAGCATAAAATGCAGAACAGAAGATCCTAAACAGAGGGAAAAACAGGTCTCATGTGTTCTCGTTCATGCCAGAGAATTCTGGCTCATGCCTGTTGTCTAATATTCCGTCCGGCTAGTGCCTAGTCTTGACAACAAATTGTATGATTACCCTTTATACTATGGAATGTAAATCAAAGTAAGATTAGACATTTCAATAGCAACTGTACATATCAGAGGACAGCAAAAGACTGCCATCAAAATCCTGGGGAAATGATTTCCAACCTCAGATTTCATACACAGTCAAACTATTAACCAAATACAATGCAAATTATATAAAGGTTCACCAATTTGCTTTCCACACACTCATCTGTGGGCAGATGTGCTTCAGTAAATATAAGACGTACGATGTTAGCAAACAGAGGTCTAATCTAAGAGAAGAAGCAACAGCAAGTCCCAAGAATACACAGAGCACAAGCTGAGCATACCTATTCCAGAAGACAGCACGCCAAGGGTCCTAGCAGTGAGGTTGTCTTAGTTACTTTTTTGTCACTATGACTCAATAACCAACATCCACAACTTAAGGAAGATTTATTGTACCTTACAGTTTCAGAAGGTCTCAGTCCACTCGTGGGTGAGTGGCTGGAAAATAAGGGAATCACGTGGCAGGGCCAGAGCCAGAACTCCAGCAGCAGAGATCCTTACAGCATGGTGGTAGAGAGACTGGGAGCAAGGTGGAACCAGCATACGCCCCTCCCTGTGAAGCCCCAAGCACCCGCCCCTCCCAGGCAGGCCCCACCTCCCAAGCCTACACAGTATCCATAGGAACACACGGCTTCTGAGAAAACACTCCAGATCCCAACCTAGGCAGAGGCCTCCAGGGGAAAAGCAATTCAACAGGGAGGAGAAAATGAAAGCTATTACATACATGAAGTATATGGAAAAAAATAGATACTCAGAAAACGAAACAAATCATTTTAAATAGCCATTTTAAGTTTTAGGAACAAACAAACTTACCCAAGAAAGTACAATCATAGTACATTACTTGTAGATAATTATTTAGTAGTAATAATGCAAATGTTGACTTAGTCATGTTAGTATAAGTAAAGAGGTATGTCACTGTCGTTTTGATCTGTATTACCCTGAGAGTTAATGTTGGGGAACATCTTCTTATCCTCGCTGGCCATTTGTACATCATCTCTGGAGAAATGTCTATTCAGTCTTTACCCATTTTAAAATTGGACTGTCTTTTTGTTATTAAGTTGTGAGTGTTCTTTGTGTATTCTTTTCTTTTCTTGTTCTTTCTTGAAACAGGGTCTTGCTCTGTAACTCAGGACTCGATGATGTAGCCCACGCTCATCCACCTGCTCCAGACTCATCACTACTGGGATTACAGGTATACGCCACCATGCCCAGCTTTATGTGGTGCTGGGGAACTGAACTCAAGGCCTTGTGCTTGCAAGGCAAGCACTTTAATCCACTGTGCTATTCCTCCAGCCCTCTTTGTGTATTCTGCTTAACAATTCCTTATCAACTTCCACTGTGTGTGCCTTTTTCTTTGATAGAATTATTTGCAACAGAAAATCTTTAATTTTGATATAGTCCAATGTCTCCTTTAATAATTTATGTTTTTAATGTTTTATCTAAAAAACTCACTCAATAATCCAAGGTCAGGAGAATTTACTTTTTTTAGGTTTTTTTCCTAACAGATTTATAGTTTAGCTCTTATATTTAGCCCTGTATTGCATTTGAATTAATTATTGTGGTATAATGTAGAGATCAACATCATTCTTGTACACGTGGATATCGAATTTTACCACCTGTGGAAGAGGCTGTTTTTGTTTTATTCATTCATTCATTCATTCATTCACCTATTTATTGAGATAGGACCTCGTGTGTTGTTCAGGTTGGCCTTGAACTACTGGGCTCAAGCAACACTCCTGCCTCAGCCTCCAAAGTAGCTTCCTTTCCCCTCACTGAACATGACATGCTTGTTGAAAAAACAAGTAATTAAAGCATTTGGTTTTATGACCACATGATGCCTGGCTTTCTGCATTTGTGACCCAGAATTACAGATTCCACCTCTTGTGTAAATCACCACAGAGGGCTGTTAAGGAAAAGCTTGAGGCAAGCCTCCTTCTAACTTGGTTTGCCTAGCTGAGGCAGGATTTCCAACACACGCCCAGGATTCCCCCTCGCCCTGAGACACAAACGCTTCCTCCCTCTCCCACAGGAATTCCATCTGCGCCACCTCTTGCTTTACCAGCTTTTTTCGTCCTCAATTCCCTAGTCTTTAAAATTATCCTTAAGAGGAGCCACACGGCAATTTTTACATACTTACATCTGAAGCATCAAAAAATCTTTGTATACTATCACTTCAACTAGTTGGGAAGGGACTGCTGTACACGCCTATAGCCTGAATGAAGTTAACATAAAATGACCTACTCCCTATTACTCTTTGTTTCTCTTCCACACTGGCCACTCATTTGTCAATGAATTCTACCACTTAACATTAACTTCTGCATCCATCATTCTACTGAAACACATCATGCTAAGGTCTCAAGATTTCCATGCTCAATATCCACCACCACTTTCCTATCAGATTTGCTGAAGCAACACTAGACAGTGCTACATACCTAATACACTCTTTTCTTGGTACCTGTGAGGCATCTCTGTGGTTTTCTTCCACATTCAACCCAGCCATTATACTGCATTCTCAAGACTCAGTACCAGGCTTTTCCCCCATCCTCATGTCTTACCCAAGAGTTCCCTTCTATTTTCAAAGCTTCAATGACCTAAAAGTTATCACCATAATGCTTCTATTATACCCAATAATTAATCTAGCTCCAAGTCTTACGTTCATGAACCTGCCCATTTCTCTCTATCTCCACTGTCTCCATCCTAATAATATTGTCTTCATTCATTCCATAAATACTTATTGAATGCACTGGGAAAGTAATGAAGACTAAGGTAGATAGATCTCATCACGTCTGAGTTAGTGTCATGATTTCTCTTATCCCAATGACTCTTATCCCTCCTCTATTTTGTGTTCCTTGTGGTAACTGGACTACTATTTTCCAAACAAGTCAGGCCTGGTGGCGCAAGGCTATAATCCTAGCTCTCTGGGAGTCCAAGGAAAGAGGATCACAAGTTCAAGCCCATCCTAGACATCTTAGCAACTTATGAGATCCTGTCTCAAAAGTAAAAAAATGGGCTGGGGGATGTAGCTAAGTCTGAAGGCCCTAGGTTCAATCTCTTAATGCTAAGACAAAACAAAACAAAAACACCAAAGCAAAAAACAAGGTGAATGTTAACACCATTTGCACCTTGACTTCCTCTCTGATCTAACCTAACATTTAAAACTAACATTAAATTTTAAAATGTTCGGTTAGACTAGAGAGGGAGATAAGTTCTATCAAGTCTCTTTCTGTACTTAAAATACTTCAGGCGTACTCCCTCCTAGAGCCCTTTCTGAGCATGCGCTGTCTGGAACATGTTCCACAAACCAAGCCTGTTTACCTCCTTTTTCCTTCTCTACTCTCTGGTTAATTCTCAGTTTTGACATCTCTTTCTCAGGGTAATATTTCTAACCATTCACTATGTCTTTGTTATACTTAGCTTATGCCTTATTAGTAGATTCCTTGAGTAGTGTCTACTTCCTCTACTAGCTGACCGATGCTTCACAGGTAACAGAATCTCCGACTGACTATGCTCACCGTTCTGTCCCTGGTATTGGCCCACTGAAGAAATTCAATAAATATCAAGATCGAGGAATTGCTTCTGGGAGATAATACCAATTTGTGCTTACTTTACCTTGCTTTTTCTTTTGAGACAAGGTCCTGCGCTGTAGCCCAGGCTGGCCTCAAACCCACTCAAGCCTCCTGCCTCATCCTCTCAAGTGCTGGAATCACAAGCATGTCCACCATACCCAACTATTATATGGTGCAGGAGGATCAAACCTGGGACCTTAGCAAGCACTTTAACCAATAGGCTATGTCCCCAGCCCTTCATCACTCACACACATACATACCACATGACTTTATGCTGTATTTAAGAAAAAAATTCACTTTTATGGTTTAGATCAGAAGTACCCAGGCCACACAGCAAGAGGTGAGAAGGGATTGAATGACGCTGTATTTACAGCTGCTTCTCATGGCTTGCATTACTGCTTCTTGTCAGATTAACGGCAGCATTAGATTCTCATAGGAGTACAAATCCCACCGTGAACCCTACAGGTAAAGAATCTAAGCTATGTGCTCCTTATGAAAATCTAATGCCTGATGGAGCTGAGACAGTGATGGGGATCAGCTACAAATACAGACTAACATTATAATGAGCTATATAATTATTTCATTATGTATTACAATGTAATAATAACAGAAATAAAATGCACAATAAATATAATGCATTTGAATCATTCCTCTGCCACCCCCACCCCACCACAAAAAATTCTGCCTTCCATGAAACCAAAAAATGGACTCTGGTGCCCAAAAGGCTGGAGACTACTGGCTTAGATTTAAAATGTTCCCTAGAAGTTTCATGTCTTCAGAAACAGGGCTTTTGGAAGGTGAATGAACTGTAGGGGTGCAGTATTCATCAGTGGGTGAGTCCACCGGTGAATCTGTAGGTAAATGTGCTGTTGGAGGTGGAGGCTAACAGGAACAGGCAGGTCGCTGGGGGCATGAACTACACACCGAGTTCTTCGTCCCTAGCTCCTCCCTTTTCTCTCTGCTTCCTGGCTGCCACAGATTGAGCAGTTTTCCTTTTCTGGCTTTTCTGCCATGCTGTTACTACCTTACAGCCAGCTAACTAGGTAGTGAACTCTCTGAAACCATGAGCCAAAACGAACTTCAAGTTGTGAGTCTCAGGTATTTTGTTTCAGTGACAGTAAAGCGTCTCATCACACACTATAAAATGCTTGCCACTAGCCCAGAATTCTACTATCAACATAGGCAACCGAGGGACCAACCTGTTTTTTGCAAAATTCTCTTGCAAATGTTTTTTTTTTTATCACTGTCATCATCAACAGTATATTTTCCTTCAGTAATGCTCTGCTTCTCACATATCCTACATAGGGCCAGATACCCTATGTAACAAATATACAGGATGCCCTATTTAACAAACCTGGATGATTTAAGTGAATGAGAATAACCTGTTTTTCTTTAACCAACTTAATATCTGAAACAAAAATAAAAACAAAACAATTTAATCCAAATGAACTGAAATAATCTTAAAATATTTCCCATCTTCTCTTACTGCTAAAATTATATAGATCTCTCTGTATTGTTGGACTAATTTTCCAAAGAAAAAAAATTGACTCTACTTAAATCTTTGGTGCTTCCTCATTTTCAGCACCCAGAAGTTTTCTTCAATCTCCTTATGTTAGACTTTTTATTGCAGGAAAGGTATCTTGACATCTTTGTAATAAAGGTCTAAATTAATTTTGTTAGTGTTTTCTATCTAAATATCTTTATCTATGAAATAGTTTTCTTAAACATGGGTTATAGATTTTCTAAAAGGTAATGCTTCTAGAGATGAGCTTTCATTTATGTAAATGTGTGCTGCACAGTTCAATGTAACTATAAATGTCAGCTGAGTTTGGCATATTTGGGTTTTGAATTCTAGCTCTGCTCCTTTCCAGATGTGTAATTGGAGACTAGTCATTTGAATCTATAAAGTGGTAACTGTACCTCATGGAGTTGCTTTAAAAATTAAAAAGATGATAAAAGCAAAGCATTTTAGGAAGATGTAAGTATTCAATACCCAGAGGAAAACCCACAGAAATACTGTCAACATCGGATAATCACACTCATTGATAACCATTAAGCCCCTTTTGGGGCAAAAAAAAAAAAAAAAAAAAAAAAAAAAAAAAAAAAAAAAAAAAAAAAAAAAAAAAAAAAAAAAAAAAAAAAAAAAAAAAAAAAAAAAAAAAAAAAAAAAAAAAAAAAAAAAAAAAAAAAAAAAAAACAAAAAAAAAACAAAAAAAAACCCTTCAACGTCTTCTACAGCTAAATCACAGTGCTCAAGTTTTGTTTCCATTGATTTTCAAAAGAAGATATGAAATAAGAGAAATTCAGAGTAAAAAGATGAATACAAAAATATAAAAGACGAAAATAAAAATAATACAGAAAATTCACAACATTTGACAAGTATGCTCTTGATAAGAACTTTCCCAAACTAAACCATCATAAACTGGAGCTGGAACATCCTCTCCCTATCACTTATTCTAGCAGAACTAACTGTTCCTTTCTATAATCTGCAGTTTCCCCTACCATCTTCTGACCAATCTCTTCCATATCATCCTATCTTATTTATTTACTTATTTTTGAGACAGGGTCTTGCTCTGTAGCCCAGACTGGTGCTGAACTCACTAGGAAGTGCAGACTGGCCTTTGACTCATGGCAATCCTCCTGCCTCAGTCTCCCAAGGGCTGGGATTACAAGCGCACGCCACCACACTGGTTTTATGTGTTGCTAGGAAATCAAACTCAGGGCCTTGTGCTTGCAAGGCACTTGCTTTAAGGGCTGTGTCATTCCTCTAGCCCCTCATCCGATCTTTAATCCCATTTAGTCTTTGAAGGCCCAATTCAAATACCATCTCCTTCTCCCTGGAGCCTTCTCTAATTTCTCCAAACTATTATTAATTTTTCCTGCTTTTGAATTCTTTAATATTCCCTCATGAAAATTGTACTGACTGCTTTGTACAATGATTATTATATGCTAACTAATTTAGAAATTTTTCCATGATATTTCTAAAATCAGAGTCAATAGTACATCATCTTCCAGAGCTTGTGAACAAGGAGTAAAAGTATCCAAAACTTTTGCAAGAAGAATCACAAGAAGAGCAACATAAAAGAATGAAAGGAAATTAAAACAAGTGAATAAAGTCCACAAAGCATCTTAACACTGGAGTGACAACTCTCCTTTGATTACTAACATCAAAGAATATATAGTTAGAGGCTATCACTGAAAAAAATTAGTCTAATTCTGCCCCTCTGCAATCTCCCCCGACCCTCAGTCTTCAAGAAATCAATTAGTTTTCTTTTTGTTTTGTGGGGCAAGTGGTGGTGGTGATTGTGGGGATTAAACCCAGAAGCTCACATATACTAGGTAAGTACTCTGTTACAGCACTTTTTTTTTTTTTTTTGAGACAGAGTCTCACTCTGTAGTCCTGTTAATCCTAGACTACATAGCCCAGGCTGGCCTCACAGTCACAGCAATTCTCCTGCCTCAGCCTCCCAAGTCCAGGGATTTCAAATGTGCATGACTAGCGCTGGTTTATGTGGTACTGGGGAGTTGAACTCAGGGCCTTTCTCTTGCTAAGCAAGCACTCTAACCACTATGCTGTTCCTCCAGCTCCCTCCAGCATTTTTTATTTTGAAATACAATCTTGTTAAATTGTCCAAGTTGGCCTCAAGCTTGCTGGGATTTGGCCTTGAATATGCTGGGATTACAGGCATGTGCCATGGCACCTGACTCAAGATTTTTTACATTTTGAATGAGCATTACATCATGCTTCCACTGTGGAGCCAGTACTATGGCCGATGATTTGACAGGAGGATACATTCATTCACTGAATAACACTATTTTCTCAGCACAAATCTTAAAATATTTCAAAGGTTTCAATATCCTAGTAATCTTGGGCATCTAGGTGAAAAATTATTAGTCAAAACAGAAAATTTTCTCATCAGAGTCCACATAAGCCATTAGGTATAATATACAGCATCTCTCAGTTCCTAATTATTAGAATTACGTTAACAAGGATTATGTATTAAGCCCTGATGTGTGACGACAGAGTGTGAGCAATTCAAATGCTAAAGAACTTCTTTTTGCCTGTTTTCTTTTTCCTACAAAGTAATTTTACAAAAAAATATTTTTACAAGAACTAAGTAATAGTATTAAGCCACTCTTTCTAACCTACACTACATCTTTCTAATCTAAAAGTAACAACGTACAGAGGACATCATTCTTCAGATTTTTCAAGAACCCCCATTTCAAATATTTTGCCCCGTGTTCCCCTACATATGTGTTGGTGTGGACCTCCCTTTCTATCTAATAATAAAGGTAGGACAAGGGGTTTAGATACCATTTGGGCAATCAGCTCAACTGTTGAGCATTCTTTGCCAATGTTTCCTTTAATGGCACTATATAATATATCATTTGTGTTGAAAGAATAAGAATAAGAAGTCATTCTGAGCTGGAGGAAAGGGTAGCACTAACTTCTTCTGTAATCATATCCTTTAAGGATTAAAAGCCCAGCAGAAACAAATTCTCCGTTTGTTCAGCATTCTTCCTCTAGCATTCAGTTGCCAATAATTCTTCAGCCCCATGGGATCAATAACCACTGATCTCACCATCTTTTCAGCACCCTTCATCCTTCCTCATGTCCTCGTGTGCTCACTTCCTTCCTTACCAGGTAGGTGGAATTCCTTCGGTCCGCAGGATAATCACGCCTGGAATATGCCCTTAAGTCCTCTACAGGGCATTCCTTTATCAATCACATCCATAATCCCTTGGGATTATGAATGTCTTGGGATTCAGAATTTTTACAATTTTAGAAAGGAAATACTGTGTATACACCATAAACACCCCAGTGAAGTCTGGGACAGCACCTCAAAAGTCAAATACAGTATTTCTGCAGCAAAAATACTTGTGTATTTCTACACAGTAGGACATATAAAATCTACCAGATTTTAATTCACTGCAATTATTCAGACCAAGTGTTCCACCACAATAGTCTACAAAACTTACCAAACAAACAAAAATACCTTGAGATTCAGATTTTTTTTTTTTTTAAGAATTGCAGATAGGGGATTATCTGACTGTATTTCCTTGGCAAAACTCCAAACCATGTTATATCTCAGTATCTGCACCCAAGTCGATGAATGGGACTAGACAAAAGGAGAACAGAGTGCACGCTGGTCTCAATCCCCGTAAGATCATTACCACTAATACTAGGTATGTCATAGTGAAACATTTTCCTAGTCTCTTTACTCTCCCGCTATTGCAGGTGTTTTTCCACCCTCTTCTCAAGCCTTAACCTCCTCTATCTTTCTTCATGGCTTACTAAGTTGTGAGAAATAGTAAAATAAAGTATAACAAAATCTCAAGAGAATATATATATCCTTATCTATGTGCCATGTACTCATTTTTTTGCCTTCCCTCCTGGCCATCAAACCAACCCCTCTCCTACTAGCACTCACCAGCAATTTTCACACCTCTTTCCTACAACAGCACTGTCCCCTTCCTACGGGACCACTTTCATCAGTGCACAAGACATATGGACCTTAAAACAAAACTCTCCAACTTCCACTTCCCTTTTGGTCACTGCCCCATTTCCCTAATGTGTTACCTCTTCCACTGTCACCAATGCATCTATTTCCCCTTCCATTTTCTCTTGAGCCTGCTGCACCACTCTACCAAAACTCTCTGGTCAAGGTCATCAATGATTTCCTTGGCTAAAACCAGGACCCATTTTCCCTTGGTTTCCATTTTATCTGATGCACCTGCAGGAACTGACATAGCGAAATAGTCCTTTCTTTTCTTTTTAAAAATAATGTTTAAAAGGCTTTATTCAAGTGTAATTCACTTAGTACACAACTCACCAATTTAAAGTATACAGTCCAACGCTTCTATACATACAAAGGGTTGTGCAATCATCACGTTTAAATTTATAATGTAACCATCACACCCAAAAGAAGCCTACTATCCATTAGTTTTTACTCCCCATTCTTCCTCACCAACCCCAACCTTAGGCAAACACTAATCCACTCACTTTGATTTTCCCTACAGACAGGCTCTCCTGGACACATTATATAAATGGAGACATACAATATGTGGTCGTTAGTGACTTTCTTCTCTTAGTATGGCGCCATCCACAATGCAGCAATGCAGCATACACCAGTACTTCATTTTCTGTATGGCCAGATGATACTTAATAAAACGCATAAATCACATTTTGTTTACCCATTAAGCAACTGGGGATCATTGGAATTTTTTCTTTTCTGGCTATTATGAATAATACTGTGAACATACAGGGACAAGTTTTTGAGTGATATGTCTTCGTTTCTCTTGGGTACACACCAGGAGTAAAACTGTCAGCCTATATAGTAGTAATTCCACACTTAACATTTTGAGGGGTTACCAAACTGTCCCACAGAGCCACATTATTTTCTACTCTCACCACCAAAATAGGTGGATTCTAAATTTTTCACATCTTTGCCAACCTGGGCTGGATCCTTGCTATCTTTTTTATTACAGCAGAGTATAACAAAAGTTTGTTAATTTTGCCTATGTGTGGTGACTTTTGGAGCACTATGTATAGTAAATTTAGTGCTTGTATTATTTTCCTCATATCATTAGTTTCACTTCAAGTATTATTACAAATTAATCCTAGGAAAACAAAATTTACCTTGTTTTATATTTTTATGATTCCAACCTTTGGATACTTTGTACTAGGTGTGAAATAGTATTCACTGTGGTATATTCTACATTTTCTTAAAGCCTAAAGATACTGGCATTCTTCTTGTGCTTACTGGTCATTTATAGATTTTGAGGGAAATACCTTCTTTGATCCTTTGCCAATTTTATCAGGTCTTTCATTATTGGGTTGTAAAAATTTTTATATAGTTTAGTATCAGCCCTTTAACAGATACTTGATTTACAAATATTTCCCATTTGTAGATTATGTTTTTACTTTCTCCACAGTACCACTTGCCACACAAAGTTTTTTAAATTTCAATGAAGTCCAGTTCATCTGTTTTCTCTCTTGCCACTTGTGCTTTGGAATCGTAAGAACAACTCAGTGCCTATCCAAGGACTGTGAAGATTTATTCCTTTATCCCTATGTATTCTTTTAAAGCTTTACAGCTTCCACTAATGTTTTTGCTCTGTGGTCTATGGTGATTTAATGTTTGTGTATGAAGAAAGGTCCTATCTTCATACTTTACACTATCTTGTCCTAACATCATTTATTGAAAAGATTGCTCCTTCCTCCATTGAACTGTCTCGGTAGCCTTGTTTTGAAAATCCACTGATATGGCGGAGGTTGTAGCTGAGGTTTTAATTCAGCATGTGCAAGACTGCAAGTAACTTACTCCATATTCTCCCCAAAGCAAAGAGAAAGAAGTATCAAGTCTATTTCCTTCCTCCAAGTGACTATAAATTAAGGGTTTATTTCTGGACTCTCAATTGTATTTCATCGATGTACATGTCCAGACTTATGTCAATCTTACTATATCTTGATTATTACAGTTTTACAGTAAGTTCTGAAATTGGAAAATGTGAATCATCTTTGTCCTTCTCCAGGATTATTTTGGCTAGTCTTGGTTCTTACATTTTTTATATAAATTTTAGGATCAGCTTAAAATTTCTTGGGAAAAAAAGGGATACAGATTATATGAAATCATTAGATGAATTTGAACATTATTCTCATCTCTTTTATTCTCCCATTTTTATTAGTATACATATGCAATACACAATGGTTACACTGAGTGTCTTAGTTATTTTTGTTGCTGTGACAAAATGCCTGATGTGCACAAATTTGGTGAGGAAAGGTTTATATTAGCTTATAGTTACAGAAGATTAAATATCCACTCATAGGTGGATGGCTGGAAAATGACTGGAGCACATGGTGGAGGTGGAGGTAGAGGCAGCTCCTCATGGCATTGCAAACAGAAAGCCAAGTCAAGTCCAGTCACAGAAGGAATGTAAGAAGCAGCATATATCCTTCCAGGTCCCATCCCAGTGATCCACTCCTTCTGGATCCAGCCTCAGTGTCCCACCCCTTCAAGGTTTAAGCCCCCACCACACACCTGTAATCCAAATCCACATACCTGCAATCTGTAATCTACCACATGCCTGTCTTCAGTCACATATTATCTAACAAATACTCATAATCCACCTCTCCAGACTAGGCCCCAAACTCCCAAGAGCATATGGTTCCATAGATAATCCATAACATTCAAATGCATAAGCTTTTGGGGGACATTCCAAAGCCAAACCACAATGCTGACCTTGAGAATTTTGTTCACATATATATCCTCTCAACATTACAACCCCTTCACCTCCCCCTTTTGACCCTTTTGGCCCCTCCCTCCCCACCAACTCCCAATATCTCACCCATTTAATTTTATAAAAATGCCTGTAATCCAGGCTTCTCATATTAGAGAAACCATGCAATATTTAACCTTCTGAGTCTGACTCACTTCACTAAGCATGACGGCTTCAAGTTGCATCCACTTACCTACAAAAGCCTCACCTCTGTCTTTGTAGAGTAGAGCTCCCTTTGTACATATACCAAATTTTTTGCATCTACTGGTCTGTTGATGGATATTTTGGCACCCTCCACAATTTAGCTATTGTTAGTTGTGCTGCTATAAACATGGGCGTACACGTATCTACATTGTATGTAGCTTTAACTCTTTTGGAAAGACACTCAAAAAGGGTTCTGTCACTTGACAGAATGGAGTATTTATTTTCAGCCTTTTGAGGAATCTCTATACTGCCTTCCATAGTGGTTGTTACCAGTTTACTGTCACCAGCAATGTAAAAAGGTTCCTTTTTCCCCACAACCTCACCAGCATCTACTGCTGTTCGAGTTCTTAGTATATGCCATTCTCAATGGAATAAGATGATAATTAGTGATGTTTTTGATTTGTATCTCTCTAATGGCTAAGGATGTTGAACATTTTTTTCATATATTTGCTGTCAACTTCTTTCTCTGAGAAATGTCTATGCATTTCAGTTGCCTGTCTTCTATGTCTTTGATTTTGAGAGACACTCTCATCTTAACAACATTAAATCTTCTAATCTATGAACATGGAATAGCTTTTCATTTATTTAGATCTTTCTGTTTTTCAGAAACATTTTAAGTTTTTAACACACAAGGATTTTACCACCTTCATGAAATTTATTCCTAGGTATTTATTCTTCTGGATACTATTCTTAATAGGATTGTTCTTTTAGTTCAATTTACAGATTGCTTCCTTCTAGTATAAAGAAACACAATTGACTTTTTATGTTTACTTCGTATTCTGCAACACTGGTAAATTTGTTTAATACCTCCGGTAAGGTTTTTTTGAAGGCTTCAAATTAAAAAGTTTTGCTGCATCTTTTCCTCATAATTCAAAGGTCTGTTCTTTTTCTTGCCCCAACAACCCTGGTTAAAATAACTACTGCGAACCCATTAGAGGAATAGGAAGCTGGGGTAGAGTGGTGACTTAAGTGAAATGACTTAGGCACAGTAGATTAATATGTTAAACACTTTATGGGTTCTCAGACTTGGAAAACCCAGAACACAGACATTCTTTGGAACCATATGAAGTGATAGCCGGAGCCGGGGGAAGGGACAGGGAGGGGGTGGGAGGGTAGAAGATGGGAAGGGATGGTGAAGTTGATGTGATACACAGATGTACGAAACACCCAAATTCATTGTAAACACTATGTATTACATTTGTGTATTAATAAAAATAGTGGGAAAAAAATCTCTAGCAACACTGAAAGGAAGTGGCAAGAGCACACGTCCCTGTCTTGTTCCTAACATTAAGGGAAGCACAGTCTTCTGCCAATGAATATGTTACTTGTGGGTTCTCACAGATGTTCTTTATCAGACAAATGTCCTTCTGCCCCAGCCTGCTGAGTATTTGTCTCATGAAAGGGATGTTAAATGCTATTTCTGCATCTACTAAGATAATCATGTGTTTTTTGTTCTCATTCTCTTGACAGCATACAATTAATTGCTTTTTGATATTAAATTGAACTTGGATTTCTGTGCTAAAACTCAGCTGGTCATGGTATATAATCCCTTTACTGATTAAGTTTACTGACTTTGGTTTTTTTTAGTGCTGTGGATTGAACCTAGGGCCTTGCAAATGCTAAACAAGAACTTGACCACTGAGCTGTATACATCCATCCCCTAGTTTGCTGACTTGTATCAATATTCACAAGAAATACTGGTCTGTATTTTCTTTCTTTGTGATACTGATTTGGGCAGCAGGATGACACTGGATTTCCTCCTTCTAGCAATACTGAAAAATCACCCTTCCTTTTCCTTTCTTGCCTCTTATTTTCTCTTTATCTTCTCATTTTAATCGCTTTTGCTGGTTCTTTTCTATCTTCCCAACCTATACTTGTTTGAGTGTTTCAGGACTGAGGCTCCAAATCTCGTTTTCATTCCTTGAGAGACCCCATTCAGTCTCACAGTATTTAACACAATCTACAAACTAAGGCTCTCATATTTATACTTTCAGCATAGACCCATAAACTATAAAGCTTCAATGCATCCAAAACTCAATTCTGATTTCTGTGATTTTTTTTTGTTTTTTTGAGATGGGGTCTCACTTTGCAGCCCAGGCTGGTCCTGAACTCACTATGGAGTTAAGGCTGACCTTGAACGAATGGCAATCCTCCTGGCTCAGCCTCCCAAGTGCCTAGATTACAGGCTTGTGATACCATGCCCAGCTCATATGGTGCTCCGGAATCAAACCCAAGGTCTTGGGCTTGCTAGGCAGACACGTTAACCACTGAACTATTCCTCCGGCCCCTCTTCTGATATCAGAAAACCACCTAGCAGATTGGCGTAGTACACTTCTGGGTAAGTCTGATCATGGAGGCACAACTCTGGGTACTTTACAGCACCCTCGGCCCCCTCTTCTCTGGCACTCTTTCCCTGCTCTACTTTGAGTGGTCATGAACTATGAAGCATCTTTGCTCCAATACGCCCTTCTACCATGATGTCTCTGCTTTGGAGCCAGCTGACCAGGAGCTGCCTACCTGAAACTATAAGCCAAACTAAAACTCTCCGCTATTTTAAGTTGTTGGGTATTGAGTACTATTCTTAAAAGTAGGAAAGCTGACTAACATATCTCCCAACTGAGGTCACTGTCCACCCTCCCATCTGAGTAAACAGCAAGCTCATCCTTTCAACTGCTCAAGCTAAAAACTTTAAAGTCATTCATGATGACTCTCATTTCATATCCCACATAAAAGACATCAGCAGACTCTGTCTTCTCAACCATCAGCCTATCTCCAGAATACAACCACTTCTGCCTACAAAACCACCCTGGTCCAACCCATCACCATCTCTTATCTGGCTTATCAAGAGAAATTTTTAACTGGCCTTTAGTTTGACACTTGTCCCCCCATTTTCAATACAGCCATCAGAGTAATCCTTTTAAAATATTAGCCCAATCATATTATTCCTCTGCTGAAAACCTTCTCTTGGTTTCCTGTCTCCGTGTCGTGGTGGCCTAGAAAATCCTACAGGACTTAGCGATCATTATTTATGATGTCCTCTCCTACCATGTTCTTTCTTGCCTGTCCCACCCCATCAACGGTAGCCTCACATTCCTCGAACATGCTAGTTTCTGCTGTATCTCAGAGCCACCGCATCTGCCATCCCTTTGACCCCAACACTCTCCCTGCTCTTCAATGGCTCTATTAGTCATTTCCTCACGTATCTACTCAAATACCACCTTATTACTTAAACATCCACATATTAAAGATCCAGTAACCTTACTTCTCTATCCTACATTCAGTTTCACCACACTTAGCTTTATTATTCTCTACAGCACTTGCCACAATGTATTTCCCCATTTCACTCAATCTCTAAGCCACAATGAATGCTCACAAGGGCAGGAACTCTTTTCCTTCCAATCTCTAACAGATCTCCAAGAACTTCTGTGAGGATGAAAATGTTCCATATTAGTACTGTCCAATTCAGTAGCAACCAGCATATGTGACTACACAGCAAGTAATCGGCTAGTGTGACTTAGGAGCTGAATTTTTAATAACATTCCTTTTTAACTGTTGAAAATCTAAATTTAAGTAGTTATATGTGGTTAACGGTTACCACACTGGACAGTATAGCCTAGAAGATAAATATGTAGTAAAATACTCAAACATTTGTTGTGCTTATGAATGGAAGGAAAAAAAATACCTCAAAGTTCCTGTTCTTCTTAACATTTAAGTTGCAGAATTTTCAAACATTCACAATGGTAGTCAGCAGTAAAGTGAATCCTCTTGTACCTATCGCTAACCTGAAGATTCTTGTAACCTGAATTAAGTTTTAGATGATACTGACATCTCAGGATGGCCTCAAAAAATGACTGCATTCTTGGAAAATAGAGAATTCATATTATCTACAGTTTATATCAAAGAACATCTCTTAACCCAGAATACAGGCATTTTATAGAACCAAATGAGTGTGACGGGGGTGGGGGAGTTGGAGGGTGTGAGGGAGGAGGGACAATAAAGGGGAAAAGGGATTGTAATTTAGTTGTGATATATATGTGCACAAAATCCTCAAGCTCAATGTAACCATTGTATATCATATATATATATATATATACACACACACTAAAAAATATTGGGGGAAAAGTGCATCTGTTAAGTCTTTCTACAAGATAGAGAGAAATTACTTAGGAGTAAGATCAGGTATATGTTGGGGAATAAATCAGTATGCTAAAGAATACCTGAAGCTTATTTGTGCTAAGACAATACTGCCTTTCTTACATAAGAACTACATGTACTTTTTAGTATCAAGAATTTGACTGCTCTCATCATTTATCTTCTCACAAGGATAATAGATAATAGTAAAGTCACATTTTCAAAGAGGAACCATGTGATGACACAAAATTAGAAACTTATTTATGGATAACAAATTCTTTGAGCACAGTATTTTTGACATTTAGTCTCTGTAAATCTAGCAACTGGCAAAATAAATGTTAACCGAAGTTCATAACTGCACAAAAGTGATGCACATGAACTGTTAGTGCGAACAAATCTCCAATTTCCTAAACAGATGTGGATTTCCAAGCCCAATCAAAGGGCAGCATAATGTGCTAAAAATAAAATCAAACAGAAAGACCACTTGGGAGGGCTGGAGAAATGGCACAGTGGTTAAAGCGTTTGCCTACTAAGTGCACAACCCTAAGTTCAATTCCCCAGCACTACAGAAGCTGGACATGGTGGCACATGCCTGTAATCCCAGCACTCGGGAGGCTGAGGCAGGGAGTCTAAGGCTACCCTGGGCTACACAGTGAGTTTAGGACTAGCCTGGGCTAAGAGCGAGACCCTGTTTTGAGAGAAAGAGAGAAGATAAGATAAGAGAAGAGAAGAGAAGAGAAGAGAGACCACTTGTGTTTCAATGTCTGGGCTCTCTTGAGTTAGGCAATCTCATACAGTCAAATACTTTTTCTAGGCTCCAGTTTCCTCATGTGCGAAAACAGTAAACTTGATGTTTATGATGACACATATACTTTTGAAGATGCTTATTAACTTCCCCTTTCTTTGTTGAATCATTTTCCCTAAGAATTACTTTGAGGAAAAATTTATTAGGCACAATTTAACACTATGGGACCACGCCTATTCTGGTGGAAAGATAGTGTTCCCCATTTCTTAAGGAATGCCAAGTTCTTCACTTGGGTTACTGAAATACTGCTGGAATCCTGTGTTTAATATACACTTACCCAGTTAATACTGGGGCTGTTAAAAAAAAAAAAAAAGACAACTTTGGCCACATATTTTTCTAGCAAATTCTCAGGGTTCACCTATATTATAAAACTATTTTCAAGAGTTCTAAAGGAATTCTTCTGTGTTCCCTACTTAGTCTCATAAAATGTACTGGATGACACTATGTTCTGAGGTTTTACCTTTATTTAAATGAAGTAGCAGACCAATGTCATGGTGGGTTTTTTGTTACCGATTGTTTTGTTCTGTTGTGGTGCTGAAGATCAAACCCAGGACTTCATGTATGCTAATAATGTTTATCTTGTTCTATCTCTGTGCTACACATCCACTCCCACTCTGAGGTTCTTAAAGCAAGGCACTGAAAGAAACATGAGCCAGTTATATGTACCTTCCACAGTTTCTGCTGCTATCTGATGAATATTTTGGACTGCACATTTAAAATATGGCTTTTGTCTTACTGTTCTCTGCAGTCTCCATGATACTGAGCCCAAGTTAACAATCAATTGCCAGTATTGACACCATATACACATAATGAGAGCATTAACACTGCCAAGTGCCTAAAAAAAAAAGGCACAGAAACTTTCCTGTATCTCAAATTAAACTTATTCATGGTATACAAAATGATCTTCTAAATTAGTATTCAGTTTAGATTTTTTAACATTATTATGCTCCAAGATCTAATTAATTCCCTGCTACACCATGAGCCATCATTTTCATTTTCAAAGTTATTTACATCATACATATATTCTAAGATAATACCATAGAAGTCTATGTGAAATAAACTTCATCCAACTTAAGAAACACTACCCAAATCTCAAATAACAGCAACATTTTAAAGTAAAATTAATGAAAGAGTGCTCCAAACAAAAGATCTATTTTTGGGGGCTTCAAGTCAAGATGGCGACTGAGTAACAGCACTGCACAATGTCTCCTCATCAACTCACTTAAAAAGTCAAGAAGAAAGTTAGAAAAAATGTGCTTGGTGTAGCTAGGAAAGAGAGGAGCATCCCCCAAAACTGAAAGGTGACCAGCGGGAGGCCAGAAACTCCGAAGGATCATGGAAACCGGAGGAAGAAAAAAAATCCCCACGGTTAAGGAAACGGGCGCAGCCGGCTCCAAACGGCAGACAGCTGCGGACGGAGGAAAACACACGGGGACCTGAACGTCTGATGGAGCGGAGCTGGGAGAGGACGGAGCTGGGAGAGAACTAAGCACACAACAACAACAACGGGGGAGGAGGCTGCGGGCGGGTCTGAAATCCTGAAGTCACATCGGATGAGGAGGAAAACAGCCAACTCCACGTGGCCCCAAGCTGCCAGCATCCACAGATCACAAACAAGGTCCGGAGGCCAGACCTCAGACCGAGGTAAGCGCGGACCCGGAGAGTGGGAATTATTGGCAGCGGGCGGCCCCAGCCTTGGAAGCACCAACCCACAGGTATGTGTACTACAAACACAGCGAGGGCTCCCCCTAGAAAAGGCCCCAGGGTCCCAGATCAGAAAAGGGGCTCAACAGCTGTCGCAGGCAGTGACGTCAGCAGGAGCCATTTTCTTCCCTGTGCACCAGAGACAGTCAGAGGTAGCAGAACCATGGGGAAACGTGGTAACAAATCTTATACAAAAAGATCTGACTCCCCAGGGGACGGTACAAGGGATGCCAAAATTGCAGAACTCAAAAAACAGACGGGCACAAGTGACGGTGACTTCTGGGCACAGATAGCCAGTGAAATAAAGCAGGAATTAAAGCAGGAAGCAAAGCAGGAAATAAAACAGACAGAGCAACAGCTACAACAACACTTAGCTAAGCAAAAAGCAAGCCTTGAAAAGAAATTAGAGGAGACCAAAGAAGAAATGTGGAAACACAGTTACAAATCTCCTACAAAAAGACCTGATACCCCAGGAGATGATATCAGGGTAAATAAAGATGAATATGACAAAAATGATGGCATCTTCTGGGCCCAGAAATTCAATGAGTTAAAGCAGGAATTAAAGCAAGAAATAAAACAGACAGCAGAAGAGCTACACCAATACATAGATAAGCAAAAAGCAAGCCTTGAAAAGCAACTAGAGGAGACAGAAGATAATGAAGACAAAAGAAGAAAATAGAGAAGAACACAACAGATATAAAAAATTGAATGCAGATATTCAGGAAATGAAAAACATACAGGTAATAATAAGCAACCACTTTAAACAACTTCGGAATAGAATGTCAGACCTAGAAAATAAAGTGACTAAGCTGCAACATACAGGCCATGAAGAACACAAAGCAAATAAAGAAAGCAAATCATAGCAACGGCTGATAGACGATTCAAGGAAAAACAACCTCAGAATTATGGGAATCAAGGAGAAGACTGAGGACAAAACAAAAGCCTTAAAGGACATGTTTAATGAAATAATGGAAGAAAATTTCCCAAATCTAAGAAAAGAAATGAAGATGGAACTATTGCAGGCATACAGAACACCAAACAACTTTGATCGGAAGAGATCCTCATCACGACACATCATAATTAAAATTCTAGAAACCCAAGACAAAGAGAAAATACTAAAAGCGGTAAGAAAAAAACAGAAGGTGACCTACAAAGATAAACCCATCAGGATAAAGGCAGATTTTTCAATCCAAACTCTAAAAGCAAGGAGATCTTGGAGCAATGTCATCCAAGCACTAAAAGAACATAAATGCCAACCAAGCAAAATTATCTTTTAATTTTAAGGGAGATCTTAAAACTTTCCATGACAGAGACAGCTTAAAGGAATTTGCAGCCACTGAACCAATATTGCAGAAAATACTTAAAGGAAACCTGGAAAGTGAAAGGGAGACCAGCGACACCAATGACCCCAGAGAAGAAGCGACAACAGCTAGAGGAGAATGAGCTGAGAAAAAAGTAGGTTGGTAATTAGTGAAATATGAGTAAACAACATATGAAAGTTAAGGAATTCTGAAATAACTAAATTTGCCTTCATGTCTGTTACTTTAAGTATATTTATGTGGTATAGATTTGACTTCATTTAATGTAGCAATGTGATATAGTTTTAACTTTGTATTGTTGTAGCAATTCGCTTATCAGGTCACTAATGAAAGTTTATCCTAAGGAAACTGATTGATGTAAAGATAACCTTGTGAATGTACAAATATGCACCTTCCAGTATTCAGCTAAGGCAATTGAATTTTATGTATTTATTTTTTCTCTTTCCCAAATTAACTAGTCTTTTGAACTACATGCTTATAGTTATTTTCTAATGGGAAGTGGTGGGTAAGGCCAGGTGTAAAAATAACAACAAAGACATAGGAAAACATGGGGAAAAAACTTGGTGAATATCCCAATAAAGGGATTGGTTGGATTCAGAGAAGAGATATCAAGATCTAACTACTGTGAACCCATTCGAGGAATAGGAAGCTGAGTTAGAGTGATGCCTTAAGTGAAATGACTTAGGTGCGGAAGATTAATATGTTAAACACTGCATGGTTTCTCAGACTTGGAAAACTCAGAATACAGACATTCTTTGGAACCATACAAAGTGATAGCCGGAGCCGAGGGAAGGGACAGGTAGGGGGTGGGAGGGTAGAAGATGGGAAGGGATTGTAAAGTCGATGTGATACATAGATGTACGAAACACCCAAATTCACTGTAAATACTATGTATTACATTTGTATATTAATAAAAATAGTGGGGGAAAAAAGATCTATTTTCCAGTAACTCATTAGTAGGAACAGGTTCAAATCAAACTTAAAATATGTTATTAAACATCAACTAGGCCACTGGAATGATCATGCCAGCAGTAACTGTACTATTTGCTATTAACCCCAGAAATGACTTGAGGCATCTCTTATTCACACTAAGAACTAAATGCATACAATTAATGGCTCCACATCAACTGTCTGTATTAGTTACTCAACAATTTAATTTTTAAAAACCATCTTGTTAGACAGTCTGCCTTTTCTCTATTTCTCAACATTACAAGATTTTAATAGTTCAGCAGATTACTATTTCCTAACTTATGGCATTTATTTATCACATATCTTGGATACAGGAGTCCAGTCTGTGATTAGGTCAGTTACAGGCATATACTGATGGCAAATGAAAGGAGAAATTTAATCCATCAAGTGGTCATCAAAAGGGCAAAATCTATTATGACTTTCTCTAGACACTCCTGGTTAGATTCAAAGTAACAGAGCAAACCAGATCAAAACAGAGTTAGAAGCAGCATATAAAATCTTGATGAGTCCTCAGAAAACCAGGTATCAATCTGTCAACATCTAAGCTCAATTAGTCCTTTTAAAACAAAATACCCCATGAGGTGACAAGAAACTATCTTGAGGTCTAGGATATAAAAAGAATAAATGCAGTCACTTCATATAGCTTATTGATAAGTGCAATCATATCAAAACATGGGACCTTACAAGGATTAAATAAAGACACGTGTCAAATATCTACTCAGCCCAGAAGCTGGCATATGACCAGTACTCAGCAAATGTTGGATCTTCCCCAACTCTTTAAGAACTCAGGCTTATCAAGTCAAAAATCACTTGATGGTTGGAAAAAGGCAAAACAAATGAAAATGTTAAATGGTGATACAAACAACACATCTTTAAAGTACTTAATGTTATAAAATACCAGTGGAATCAAGAAAATGAAAAGCAGACACAGAAAACTCTTCTGAGCTGCACAACCTTTATGGTCATTTATGACCTTCATGTTTCATGAAATTTTTTAAGTATGAGATTTGACAAAAAAAAAAAAAATAGGCCAAATACAAACTAAGTCCATCTGAAAGTAAAACCTTATACTGCTTTTCAGCAGCAGGTGAAGAGTTCCTCTCGTAAAACCATTACCACTAGCTATACTTCAAGCTTTTGGCAATTCTATGTTTCCAAACAAACCAGTAACAAAACTATAAAGCTAATTCTTTTCATTAGAATTGTTAAGAAACAGGAGCTCAACAAATCATTTGCTTTCTAAGGGAAAAAAATTACTTTCTAATAACATAATATTTCTTCCAGTTCTAAGAAAATGATGCTTATTTATTTACTAACTGAAAACTGTAATACAACAGTGAAATCTTTTTATGGCTCCAGAATAAAATATTTAAGAAATCAAGGTATCTAGAGACTGAAGGCATAGCTCAGTGGTTACAGTGCTTGCCTAGTATGTACAAAGCCTTGGGTTTGATTCCACTGCACTACATTTAAAAAAAGAAGCAGCAGAAACGTATCTACAAAGAACAAAAGCTGGGCATATTAACACACACCTGTAATCCCAGCTACAAAGAAGGCTGAGGCAGGATTGCGAAGTCAAGGCCAGCCTGTATTTAACTCTATCTCAAAAAGTAAAAATAAACAATTACCAAAAAAAAAAAAAAACTCATGGCTCATGACTTGGTCTAAGCAGTCTTGAGACCAACTTCCAGTGTTGCCATTTGTTGTATGATTTTCAGGGAGTTACTCCTCAAGGACTTGTTTCTTTCAACTCTAAAACTGTTAGAATTTTTTATACCTGACAATATCCTCAGTGCCTCCATACATTTTTTGCATGCATACATTTACATATATACATGCATATGTATCATATACATCAGTAATATAAACATATTTTTAAAGTTGAAGTAACTTTAGGACCATTAAGAAACAGAGAAAAAATGATGATGAATCTGTGTGTGTTCAAGTGGGGGAGAGGGCAGGTTCTGACCCCAGACATCATTCTCAGAAGTTAGGGCATTTACACAGCCTCATGACACCTGAATTAACCAAGTAAGCCTTTAAACCCTTACAATGAAACATTAAAATTCAATGTGGCTATTATCTCTTCCCTACAAAACACGGGCCCAAAGAGTCTGGTTTCAAGTAGGGTTTTTTTTAAAAAAAAGATGAAATGTATTATATTCACCACCCAGCTCTTCCATATGACCACATTTTAAAAAATACACACAAACAAATGAAAACTCACGGGTCCATTGTAATACACTGTACCACTTCTGAATGCAACACTTAGCTCAGGCTTACTACCCTGACAAATAAAGGAAAGCACTTTATGAAGCCAATTTAATTGGGAGGTGACAGAAAACATACAGCCATTTTCTTTAGCCTTATCATTGAATTGGCTTCAGCTCCAATCTCTGGCAAATCCCACTCAACAGAAGAAATTAACCAGGTCAGCAGAACAGGTGCTACGTTGTGCCTGTCAAGGGCCTGGCATCACCACAATTACTTGCACACAATGAAGCAGTAATCTTTACAGATCATCTCTCCCGAAGAGCATATTGGGGAGGGGGAGAAGAACGGAAGGGAGGTGGGATGAAGGGGAGAGTGGGAAGAAGAAAAGAAAGCAAAGAGAAAAGACACAAAAAGAAAATGAATGTGCAGCTGCCTTGCAGCTCAGCAGATGTCGGGATGTGATGTACGAGGCTAGGATAAGCTGTCGTAGCTTGCTGCCAAAGAGTGGTAAGTGATTAAAGCCTGCACAGTTCTAAGCACCATATTTAGAATCTGTGGGGTTTCAAGACATGCACCCATTCCTTGCTGTGCTGCCAGATGTTGGCAACTGGTCCAGTTCCTTCTGACTGTGCACGGATGGCAGCAGTTGGTACAGAAGCAAAGCAATCTGGATGCTTCTGGAGATGCTGTACATTACCAAGTGTCACCCATCATTCACCTTTACAGAAGGCTGAAACAACTCCAATTTGCTGCCACGTCCCTCTTGGGAAACAGCCAAGATAAAGTTGTGCCTGGCAGCCCCATTTGTTTCACTCAGGTGTTTCAGCTGCCTTGCTGACCTCTATTAGTTTAAGTTTTAATTTAGATTAACCCCAGCACCCCAATTAACCAGCAAGGGGAAAAGCTAAGATGTGACTAGTCATAACTCTGAAATCAGAATTTATCGAAGTTAAAATTATTAATTGGGAAGAAGGGCCAACAAGTAATGTTATTTCTTTTGAAATAAATTTCCAGACCAAAAAAGAAAAAAAAAAAAGACTTTCAGACTGAAGTTTGCCTGTAAAAACAACTTCTCCCCAGTAATTTCAGTTTATTTTACTAAGCCTATTTAATTTATGATGCACTTTTCCATCGAATAATATACACTTCAATTAATGAGAATTGGAACATTTTTGACAGTCTTGTGATCTCATACAATTACACACCATTAATATCCCATATCAGGTGCTTCCTTAGACACTAGAGAACAAAATAGAGTTCCCAGTGTTCTGAAAAATGGATAGAAGAAGTGAAGCCTAGGAAAAAAGAATTAGGATCTCTGACTGGGAACAGCTGAGATCACACCAATCCTCTTTCTTATATCCTTTAAACATTACTTTCAGACTCACATAAAGCAATAATTTTATCATATATTTCAGAATTAACAGAAAGATTAATAGAAAGTCTCTTTTGGAGGACTTAGAATGAGAAGTATTCCCAGTATATTATCATCAGTTCTAGTTTTACATGTAACTGTCCTGGGAAATTTCTTCCCTTATATCGATATACAAGAACACAGTACAGTCATCACGGCTCAACCTTCAACAAGCAGTTCCAAATTCTCTAGCAAAAGTTAACACACTTAATACTTCAGCAGAGAAAAATAATTTATATTTATAAACAATAGCTCACAAAATTAGTATATCGCTTCTGAAGAATATCCTCAGTTCTCCACTGAGTAATAAAGGGTATAGCCTAAAGCATATTTCATTAATAAGTCTAACTTATCAAGAGATTCAGTAATACAAGCTATTTTTGCTCTTTAAAATAGCTCAAATGTCTAGTTCTCCTGAACTAAAAACAGCAAAGTAAAAAGAATAGATAAATAATGTCAAGGGTTATTTGTGAAGAGATAATGAAAGTGATAATATTTCAACTTCTCCCTATTTTTTCTATCTTTAAAGCATTACACTATTATTATAATCAAAAGCAACACTCTCAATATACACTTGACTGATTTGAATAGGCAAGAAAAGACATTAAAAACGAGAACCTTAGTTTAATAGAACCAGAGATAATTCCAGAGCTTTAGGAGAACCCCAGTCCTTTAGCACCTTGTCCCATCCTCATAGTAATCAGACAATAAAGAAAATAACTAGTAAAATGTTCTATGCTAGCATTATCAGAAACGGCTGAGAAAAAGTCACAACACAAAGACACTGAAACTGTCTTACAGATAATTCACATTCAAGCAACAACAAAGTAGCTACAGTTGTTTTCATTTCAAAAAGAAAACAGAAAACAGGAAAAAAGCAATAGAATGACACAATAAGCCAATTATGGACACAGGAGTTCTAACTCCTTCTCTTGATCCTCTTCCAAAAATAAGCTCCCTTTTGTTCAGAGAATTCTATCAGCTATTTTAAAACCCTACAGCAGGGGGCTTAGCTCAGCAGTTAGAACACTGCACAGGCCATGGATTCTACTCCCCAAAACCACCTAAATTAGGCATGGTGTTGCATGCCTGTAATCCCAGCACTGGGATGCTGAGTCAGGAAGACTGCTATGTACTGGAAGCCAGTCTGAGAGTTACATAGTGAGTTCAGGACCAGCTTGGTCTACAGAGCAAGACCCTGTCTCAAAAATAAATAAATAAATAAAGTTTCTAAAAACAATTAAAATACTAAAGCATGATTTGCAACAAAAGAAAACTGTAAGAATCACACCTGGTGGTAAAAGTCGTCATCATCAAAGATTTCTTCATCCAAGTCTTTCAAGTGAGCATTAACAGGGACTTGAGGAAGGATCTCCTATGTCAATGAGAAGCAAAGAATAAATCTCAGTAAGGCTATCAAAGTAACGTACCTATAACAAATAATATACCTAACAGGCAAAGTGTTATTTTTCTTTAAAATCTAGAATGAAAGCTGTATTCAGGGGTGCATATGCCTACAATACTAGCGCCTATGGAGACTGTGACAGAACTTCAAACTTGCATCTCACATGGGCAACGGATCAAGCCTGTCTCCCAAAATCAAAATACATAAATAAAAATTTTAAAAGTGCTAAGGATATGCTCAGTGGCAAAGTACCCCTGGGTTCAAAACCCAATACTGCAAAAAATAAAAATAAAATTTAAAAATGATAAAAATAAAAAACAAATAGTTCAATAAGAATAGGCAAAAACATTAACAAGTAAATGACAAAAATAGACCATAAATAATTATCTATGCATACTGAAATGAGAAAATATTCTTTTTCACTTCTAAAACAGGGAATACCAGGACTAAACAATATAACTACAGAGACTGAAAAGTAATGCAGCCTTTCTGGAAGTAATTTGCCAACAAATGTTAGGATTTAGTGTATTTTCTCTGATTTAATATTTTCCGCTTAATACATCTATCTATACGTTCACATAAACACACAAATATAAATGTTCAGAAAGAATTCCTATAGTATTGTTTCTTACAATGGAGACAAAATAAATATCTAGTGTTTAAATTCTGAGATGCTCTGTAGCCATTCAGAAAAATGAGGTAGATTTCTATGTAAAGATATTGAAAAGTGTCTCAGACACATTAAATTTTTTTATTTTAAGATTTTAAATACAATTGTAATATTTTACATACTTATATATACATGCATATATGTCTATCATATAGAGTAAAAAAGGGCAACAATATATGTACATATGTTATATGCATAAAACTTACCACAATTATTAACATCAACTGGGTGGCATTTTCAGAGTAGGGAGTTTTATTCATTTTAAATTCTTATGAAATTGAAACATAGTAAGTATACATTTCTTTTAGAATTAAAATGTTTCCTTTAAACAAAAACACTTGACTACTCCACTTATGGACCAATTTCTAGTATCTAAACAGCAAACATTAAGCCAAAATATACAACTGCTTCACTACAGACATTCCAACAGGGTAAAACGCAATCTTAAGGGCTGAGTGTAGCTCAGTAGTAGTGCTTGCCAACCCAAGTGTGAAGCCCTGCGCTCAATCTCTGTCACCACAAAACAAAACAACAACAACAACACCACCTTAAATCTTAAAAACAGGATTACCAATGTTTCCACTATCAGGTTCATGTATCGCTCAAAACTAAGATAACACACAAGAGGCAATAAAGCTCCATTAAAAAAAAAAAAAAAAAAAGACTCCCTGTTACCCACACCTTAGTTTCTCAACAACTCAGAAAAGTAGTACTCATATTTTCCTAGCTTCTCATACCAAGAGGTAATGCCTACACGTTTTATATTTAATTAGCCTTACAGAAATTGTTCCCCATGTCATCATGCATCAGAATTCTTACCGGTTCTCCTGGCAAATTCTCTGGGACAGGCTGAGCTGCTGGTTCTGGTTTGCCAAGAACTCGATAAACAGAGCGCTTGGTCTGTGTCCTTCGAAGTAATCTTTCTTTGTCCATCAAAATATGATCAATCTGAGTCAAGATTGAGCGCTCAAAGGCACCAAAACCCTGCAACATGAACCAGTGTCAGATAGAGAGTAAGTCAGCCCTGAAGGCAGCGGCACTGGCTTCTCTATCTTTCTGTGTCGGCAGAGAAAGAGACCATCATCTTTTCAGAAGGGACTTTCCATTAAGGACTGAGTTTATGAGTGCCTGTAGTTGTTCTCAGGAAAAAAAAAATTAGTCTCAAACAAGTCATACCATTTTTCTATGCCTAGAGATTAAATTCTCTTCCCTTAATAACTGTTTTAAAATATTTCTTTAAAGTACTTTGCATTTTCTGCACTTGAATACTTACAAAGCAATTTCAAAAATAAGACATTCTTACTAATAAAGTTAAAATACCCAATGGTAGAAATTTAGTAAATTTTGTATGACAAAAATGACTGATAACTATTGCATCACAACACAATCCATATAAATGAACAGTAGTTTCATTTTAAATTCTTAAGAAATTGAAACATATTAAGTACACATTTCCTTTAGAATTAAATCAAAATGTTTCCTTTAAACATTTCTTGCAACCGCTTACAGGGGTCCCCATCCTGCTGGCCTCCCTCACTTGCCTTCCCCAGTTTTCCAGAAGCCAGCTTGGTTCTATCATGCCACTTCTGCAGTGTGCGGTTCCTGTAGACAGTAAAGTCAGCAAAGCGCTTTGCCATGAAGCTAGGATAGTCACTTATCTCCAGCTTCCTCTTTGGTGGTGCCCTTCTACGATTCTTTTCTTCTTCTGGCTCATCATCATCACTGGAAATCTCCTCACTAGAAAACCAGTTAGCACACTGAGTCCAGTGTAAATAAAACATTACTTGAATCAAAACTCATATAACTTTTTAGGTAAGTACAAAACTCACTTGGGTTTCAAAATTTTTTAAAAACATAAGCAAACTTAAAAAAATAAATTAGGTTGTAAAAAGATTATTAGAAACACCTGTGAACCAAGATTATACTGTTACAGGAAGGTCTTTAAAAATTAAACATATTTCTATGACCTAAATCCCCAAATCAATACAAGAAACGTGTCTCTAATGACTATCCAGGAAAAGTGAATAATAGTATTAGTTGAAAATGAAAGAGAAGCTGAATGTGAAGAAATTCAAAGGAATAGCCAGAGTAGAGCAAAGTTCCTCAGCCAAGGCCTGGACACACCAGTCCTCTGTATCCAAACACTTAAAACCCATACAGTCAGTCAACTGCAGATTAAAAATGTTCAGAAAAAAAAAACAGGGTATCCATACTAAATATGTTATATACACCTTTTTCTTGTCATTATTCCCTGAACATACACTACAACAACTACTTATAGGGCACTTACAGTACACTTAGTATTGTTGAGTAATTCAAGATGATTTAAAGGATACAGAAGGATGTACATAGGTTATATGCAAATACCACATTGTTTTATGTAACTAACTTAATAGTATGCATGAGGCTGTATGAGTTTGATCCCCAGCACTGACAAAGAGAGAAAGAGAATGAAAGCAGGAGGGAGGAAGAGAGAGAGAAAAGGAGGGAGAAGAAGAGGGAGAGGGGGAGAAGGGAGGGAGGGGAAGAGAGAGCAGCGAGCACATGCCGAAGATTTGGTATCTGGGTGGAGTCATGGAATTCACTTCCTTTGTAAACCAAAGGATGACTACACATTTAACTGCCAAGAAAATATCCCCTACAGCGATACAGCCAACTGTACGTACTGGATTACTGTCCCCAGCATACAGTATGTACTCAAGGAAAAAAGAGGCGGGTACCACATAAAGCAGGCTCAAACAAAAAGAGGAAAACCTTCATGAAAAGTGGTAACTTCAGAAAAGAAAAAAAGATCCCTTTGCTGTTGTTCTCTAAGTATTTCCACTTTTCAAAATAACTCCTTTCGCCTTCACTGAAGAAGATGGTTGTAACCAGTACAAAGTGCTTCATACATATTCAGCATTAATATGCAAAATGTGCCTTTATCTCCTAATTTCAACAGACCTAAGAAAAGGAGGTCTTTTGCCTAAGCACACAAAGGGAATCAGGCATGACTAAAGCTAGAAATCCAAAATTTAGTTCCCAATTTATGTGCCCTCCTGACTATAAGTTAGTTCAAAAGGACTTTTTGTATTGCTTGCTTGACGGTGGTGGTTCTGGAGATTGAACACAGAGCCTTACACGTGCTAGGTAACTGCTCCATCACTGAGCTATGTTCCTCAGCCCTTTGAAATTTTATTTTGAGACAAGGTCTCACTAAGCTGCTCAGGCTGCCCTTCAGCCTGTGATGCTTCTGCTTCAGCCTCCCAAGTACCTGGGATTACAGACAGCAACTACTATGCTTATCTAGTAGGCCTTTCTACTTTACTAAAATCAAGGCTGATACCTGTCTAGAAAGAACTTGGCTTTCTCTCTCATAATGAAATGCTCCAGATGAAAAGAAAACAAGCAACTCCACAGTTGCATTTCTTACTTACCTTTCTGCTTTAGGCTTCGTCCCATCTACTAGATATCTAGTGTCTGGGTACTGGAAAAGTAGCTCTTCCTGAAGATCTACCAATGACCTCAACAACGCTTTAAGTGCTTTGTGACCTGGGAAGGAAATAAGGCACAGAAAAGAGACAATCATCTAAAATTCTCCAAAGTGAGTAATGCCTATAACTTATGTTTTCTGAAAAGTTCTGGCTGTAAGGAATACAAGGGGAGATGCAGGGCACATTCAGATCTCTGTGAAATACAAAAATTCCCAAGAGAAATAATAACAGTGCCTACCTATATTTTTAATTCATATTACTAACTACTAATCATCCAATATTACCATAGGGTTGTTACTAGAAACAAACAAGGTAATATGCACAAGGTACTATGGAAAGTGTTTGCAAAGAATAGGACTTCAGTGCTGGAGGAAGAGCACAGTGGTCAGAGCACTTGCCTAGTAATCAAGAAGCCCTGAGTTCACTTCCCCAGCACCACATCAGCCAGATGTGGTGGTGCATGCCTGTAATCCCAGCACTCAGAGGCTGAGGCAGGAAGACTGTACCAAGTTCAAGGCCAGCCTGGGCTACGTGTGAGTCAGGACCAGCTTGAACTACAGAACAAGCCAATGACAAGAAGACGAAGAAGAAGATGATGACGACTGTTATGAGACTTCAATCAATGGTTATCCCTTAATTTCGCCAGCTCCTTCCTTCCCTGTCATCAAAACCATTAAACTGCACACTTTTACAGGCTACCTACTGTTCTCCTGGAATTCACTAATACCTCAGGCAATTCTCTTCTGCTAAAGAACACAACTCAGTCCTGGATCCCTACCACCACACCTCCCTCTCCCAAGATCTCATTGCTTCTGGTGTGAGTTGCATATCATTCTCTCAACCTCACAAATTCCTTATGGAAAGTTCTTGCTCACAGATGAAAATCCAAGTTAATGATGTTCTAGAATACATAAATATTAATCTATATTCATGTATGAGTTGCACATATAAAATATGCACAAAGGGACTATGTTCTCACCTGGGTCTCAGCTAATTGGATGCATTTGTAATCTCGCTGGGTCAGGATTAAGTACATAGTATAAGGCTTAAGCACTTTCGGAATAAAAACTGGTCCTCTGAGAACTAAACTTTTACCTTCTCTAGCAAGATAATTCTACTAAAGAGGATAACCAGATACTGATAATCACCATTTGCACTGACGGCACAATGATTCCTCTCCTCCAATCAAACTTCGACATTTTCAGCAACTACCAGAAAATCTTCACATGGATGCCTCACCACATAACTTCAAACATGCCATGTCAGAAACAGAACTTTTTTCTTGCTACCTGATACTTCCTCCTCCTCAACTGTTATTCTAGGTTCCGTATGTTTTCATAGCGGACCACTAACATCTGGATGGACTTTACCCCATACATTTAACCGGTTGCTAAATCCCATAGTTGCAATCTGTATTACTATTAATAATTGCACATTTAGTTTTGACCTTGTTTCTATCATTTTTCTTCCCTCAATTTCTCAAGTAAATGTAATCTTACAAGCATCCCTACTTATATTCAACAATCCCTATACTCATTTTTATTTTCTATTAGCTTGCACTAATTTCTGCCCATACAACATTTCTTTAATGATCTGAGTCTTATTCTTTCTTTTCTGTTTCTGCTTCTACCTTCTTCACCAGCAGGCACAGCCCTATCACCATTTCATATCTCAACAATCTGAGTTACACTAGCTCTCTGTGTCACATAACAGTATTCTATTTCAGTATAAGGCCAAGTTCTGACCTACTTGAGAAAACCTTTCCAGAATGGTGAGAAGGAATTCCATGATCCAATACCTATTTTGCATATTTTCAAATAAGTTGCATACAAAACATAAATACAACTTCCTTGCTAAAAAAAAATCCTTGGTCATATTTTTCTAAGTTCTATACTCTATTTTATCATCACTGCATATCCATGCCACTTGGGAGGATCTACAATATATAAATATTACCTTAGAAATCTAAAATGCAATGTGTTCCAACCAAAATGTCCAACCTGCTCCTCTCAATGTAGGAAGGAAGGAAGGGAGGGAGGGAGTGAGGGAGGGCAGGCAGGGAGGGGAGGGGAGGGAAGAGATAGAGGGAAGCAGGCTTCCTACCAACTATGGATATAAAATTTCTCACAAAACAGAATACAGAATTATTCTTTGATCTGTCAGCTTTGGGGAAATGGATTAAATATAAACAAGATTAAAAGTAGTCAATAAGGAAAAAAGAATATATAAAATTTTAAAGGCAAGAATTATTCATTCTATATGTGCTATTTATGTAGAGTAAATCAGTACAAAATTATGTAAATATACAGAAATTTCTCAAAAAAGAGAGGAAAGCAAAGACTACAAATATGTCACTACAAATGGCCATGGATTAAAAAAAATTATAAAGATATCCTATCCTATAGTAGGTATAGTTCTGAAAGTGTACACTGTAGCAAGAGCCTTAGTAAGAAAATGAAAAAGGCACTAATATTTGGAAGGAGCCCATGAAAACATAAAAATCTCCTTTCATCCAAATTCTACATCACCGTTTCTACCTTCTTTTCTAGAAACAGAAGTACCTTTTTGATGATAAGGATAAAATGTGGTTTTCTGGTATGTGTATGTGTGTGTGTGTGCACACACACTTGTGTGCATTTGTGTGTGGGGGAGAGAGAGAGAGGGAGAGAGAGAGAGAGAAAGAGAGAGAGAGAGAGAGAGAGAGAAATACTGGGGAGTGGACACAGGGCCTTATACATACTAGGCCAAGTTCTCTACTACTGACCTACATCCCAAGCTCAAATGGCTATATGTGAAGAGACAGATGCTATGTTTCCCAAAATTACCCTACAAATTCATTTTTCTTCTGCAAGGTGGTTTTAAAGATTCCTCAGCCCAAATCTTGATGATATCAGGCTAAGTGAAAAATGCTAGTTGCATGTAAGATAGAAGGAAAGGTGATCGCCAGGGAATGAGGGGGATGAGGAACAGGAAGGGCCAAGTGCCTGTCCCTTACCTCTTCTAAGTACCATATGCCCATGCTCTGAAACATGAAATCAAGAGCCACACAGGGAAAAAAAGCTACCCAGCAGTTTATAATGTTTATAGTTACTTGCCAACAAGAAAGTCACAACTCAACTCTAACATGTAACATAACCAAGCATTGTGAAGCCATCCAGAGAAAGACAACAACTTTTAAGGGCCACTTTAAAGTGGCTATACAAATCTTTTTATTTTGTTCAAATCAGTTTTTAAAAATCTACTGCAGATATATTAGACAGCATATCAATCCAACAAGAAAAGTAGAGAGCCAGTACCAGTAAATCAAACTGCTTCTCTGTTACTACTCTCTCACACGCTCTTATTTTGTATACTCCTTCACCACTCAGAAAGTAGCCCTCAAGTATTCAAGCTCCACTCAGGGAGAGCACCACCATGCACCAACGTGTCAAGAGACCTACTAGAGATGAAATCTGCAATTTGGTGCTTCTAATTACTACCCCAAAAAAGCTTATTAATGTAAATGTCACCAGTGTTCCAACACATAGACAAATTCCTGCAAAAAGATTTAGAAAACTGAACCCAATTCTCATTTACTGTAATATCAGGGCTACATTTTGGTCTGGGTGGTATATAAAACCTAGAAGCAATGGGGCAATCTTTTGCTGGAGGTAGGTAGCCTCCTCAAAGCCACAGCTGACAAGAGTGAGGAAAAGACTTTCCAGGAGGCCCAAATCCAAAAATGAATTCTTCCCAACCAAAATTAACAAACAAAGCCTCTTTACTGTTTTAATATAAGATGGAACTCCATTTGTTTAACTCTATGAATAATAAAGGAATTGAAATTAAATGTTTCTAATTCACCTCTAATTTTTCACCCATTTATTACAAAGTTAAAAGTTAAGAAAAGTAGCAAAGATACATATGTTTTCTTTGTTTTCCCTCTTGGCACATGGTTGCAAAGTAAAGGGAGACGGTCAAGGATATCTAGGTTTATTAGGCCCTGTATAGTCTGTTTCCAGAGGCCTCTCCTTTAGGAAGGACATATGCTTCACAGTGTTACCAAACTCAACCTAAACATCTCACCACGAAACAGGAATAAGAATAACTATGAGCAGAGACTAAACAGAAAGACTATATATTGTGGATCAGGAGCCTCATACTCTAACACTGTCAGTAACTAGTCATGTTATGTTGAGTGGACCAACTTAGTCTTTCTAAATCTCAATCTTCTCATCTATGAAATGTAGCATTTTCCTTTGCCTGTTGATCTCACAGAAAAAAATAAAAGACAATAAATGTGTTATGCCTATTAAAATATTTAGAAAAAATTTAAAAGCTATAGAAACAGAGGGCTTATCACTATTTTTAAAAAATCTTCCACATGGTACAAGTCCTGTAATTCTGTTTGTACTGATTTATATAGTGCTAGGATTGGACTGGTATTCACAGTTTCCAACAATAAGCATGCTACCCATATGCAAACATTCTATGTATAAAATGTCACCAATATAAAAGCCATTTTTACCTAATAGCTTTATTTTCCCTCTGATTTATCTAGGCTGTCTGATGCAAACAAAACTGAAGGCAGAGAACAGTTTGGGTATGGCACACAGTTCATTAATTAAATTATAAACCATTAAGTAAAATTTTTGGTAATGAGATAAAAAAAGGAAATGGGAAGAGAGGTATATAAAGTTATACGAAGCTTACCTATTAGTTTTGAAATGTCTATATAGTTGTTTTTAAATAATTATGCAAACATACAATCACTTTTGTACAAGAAAACATCAACTCCCATATTCCTATTACCCCAGATAAACACACTGAACTGAAATGTACAGATTACAGGAGTATTTTTTTCCTCCCTCAAAAGTAACTCCAGGAACTACAGCTAAACTATAGGTCAAAATGACACACGTAATACTGGCCTGAGAACAATACTTTTCATTCAAATCCACACAAGCCTGCCACTTGCACTAGTCATCCCCAGCAATTAATCCCCCAAGAAAGACGTTTGATTAAATCTTTTCAAGCAAATCCTTTGCTTTGCTTTTGTTAGTTCACTTCTTGTCAACATCTATTAAAATATGCCTTTAATTCTCCCACAATCTTAAAAAACACCGATTCCACTGTCTTCAACTTTAATCAACTGTATGGCCAGCATTTTTCATTTCATAATAATGTGCTGCTTGGAATTCAAGAGGCAGGCTCAGCATCAATCATCTGGTAAGAATTTTTCCACTGCAATAAATATGCAAATGAGGAGAGCCAGTCAGTCGTATTTCAGGCCCGACTTGCTAGTGTTTTAAAAAAGACACAAATTTATTAATTGCCGGTGGCCAGAGGAATCCTATTACTTTGGGCATTGATTACAAAGCTGTGTGAGTGATTATTGTGCAACTCGCGGGCTACCCAGGCATGAGGAAAAATTATTAAAGCAAGGCAGAGATTATCAACTCAGAATAACAATAAGCCTTAACATTTAGGCCCTAACTTCTTCAACAAAGAATTACGTGAAGGCTCTACGGTATCATAATTCGAGTTCTGTCAGTATTACTGTTTGGGCTTGTTCTATATTCCCCAAGCAGAATGGCATTACCAGTAAGAAAAAGAAGTGCAGGTTACGAATACCCCAACAACAACCATTTGAAAGAAAGGCTATCGTTTCTGATACAGGTTCAGTTAAAAATTTTAAGTATCAATGTAAACATGGACATATACAGGTATGTGCACACATACATGCACAATTTCAGATACAAGACTATCCCGTCATGAAAACTGGTTTTTATCTTGAATAGGGTAAAGAGCTCTGCCCCAGTGTGTTGGCTAGTTCTGTGGATCAAAAGTAAAATTTTTAACAGTGTAAAATACCCACAGAGATAATATTTTGAAACAGAACACAGGGTCTTATATTCCAAAACCATGAAAGCTAGGCCCAGGGAGATGAGGGGTTTTATGCCTCAGAGGGCAGTGGGCTAGACTGCATACAATCTATGAAGGGGTCTACGGAGCAAAGAGCTGATGGGCTAATTCTGAATGCAAAGTGGTTTTTTTTGTGTGTGAGAAACATTCAACCTAAGCTATATTAAATAAGAAAGAGGACTCAGTGTACAAAACTTATTCTTTTTTCTTTTAAAGAGAATGATGTAGGGAATTGGGAGAGTAAGCGAAAGTTGAAATAAGGAATATACGAAGAGACATGGTAAAATATATGTTGAGTGAGCCTGCTCATAGAAAGAGAAAAAAAAAACCTTAACATTTTACATTACTGCCACACTATGTAACATGATAAATAGTACGTATTTGAGTTCTGTGGAGGGACATCCCACTCAAGCTGTAATTTCTGACCAGGCATGAATTTATAAGGAAGGAAAAGGAACTGCAGAATTTCTTAGGTTTCCCTGAATACTCCCACAAATACCTTGATGAAGTGTGTCAATAAATCCTTAAAAAGCCCTATAGGACACAGCAATCTAACTGATCAATGTACTTCCAGAAATGTACTACAGTTACCTTCCACTTCTTAGTTTCTAGACAAGCCCCGCTGCTCCTGAGGACTTTTCCTAAAACGGGAAATTTATTTGCCCTTTTAAATAGAAAAGAGTAAATCCTTAGAATACAAGGTACTGAAAATCCAAGTTTATTTATATGTAACTGTTTAAACTAACTGTAGTTACCCTGGAAGAGTGAAGATACTTTCATTTGTATTTGATACATTTTTGAAGTGTCCGAATATTTTGTAAGTATTTATTTTACTTTTATAATTTACATTTTTGTTAAAACTTAAAGTAAACTGAGAAGAAAACTTGTTAAAATAAAAGTTAGAACCACAATCCAAGTAACTCCCTCTTGTTTCATTAAAAATAAAGTCTGACTCTTTTTACTATGAAACTGTCCCTTACCAAATGCTCAAATTCTCTACATTATATGGGCCTAGAAATAACTCCCTTGAAAATGCAGATTCAGAAAATACCTTCCTGAAATATGGGGATGTCACACAGAATTAATCATTCGTCTCTCAGGATCACTCATATCATTGCTGTAACACTTGGCCACATAGGACTGTGTGTCAGATTTCACAGCATTTATGCTGCTTCAGGGCAGAGACTCCTCACCTCATCACTGAGCATATAACACATCAGCTGGGCCATAAAAGGTATTGTACAAATGTTTTCATTTCAGAGAGATGATACTTAACTCACCTGGCAAAACATATGATCACACTATCATTTCCAAATCTGAATACTGACAAGCAAACAAACAGTGACTACTCAGTTCCAAAACTTTAGCATCAACTACGCATTCTCAATAAACTAAGAGAAACAAAGTTGTCAAACTTGAGATTTTCCTTATTATAATACCAACTACAGATGTATGAGTCACTCACAAGTGTCAGAGCCAGCCTTAGCGTTTACCAGCCTTAAGAATTTAAAAGCACAAAAACAGCTAAGCATATTACAATGCATTCTTATGACGACTAAACCACTGTCACCGCCTACATGGATAAGCTGAGGTTCAGAAAATAAAACTTTTAACTCATGTTTCTCTTAATATGATAATATCAAAAAGTTATTTATTCACCAACTCAAAATGAAAACACTACGAAAGGATGTGTTGATATAAAAATACTTTGTTAAATAATGCAGGATTTTTTAAAAAATTAAAAACAGGTTACCTATATCCACATCTTCATAAGAGCTCCTTGAAAACAGAGACTGAAATATTTGCTTCAATAATCTTAGTACTGGCAAAGGTAGATTCTATATTGTTGAATATTTTCAAAACTGAATATATTTTGTGTTATCAAACACATATATTATTGAATAAAAACACACTTTAAAATAACATCCCAAACTCCTTCTTGCCATGTACTTTTTATATGTGCAAGTCTTCAATGTACTAACTGTATATATAGTCTAATATTTAATATTTATTCACAATATCCATTTCAAAAAGAAGAAAATCAATACTGTGGCCAAAGACCAGGAGCCTAAGAAAAGATTATACCATCACTTTAAAAGTTAACATTCAAAGCTGGGCATGGTGGCACATGCCCACCATCATCCTAGCACTCAGGAGGCTGAGGAGGGAGACTGCTGTGTGTTCGAGGCCACCCTGAGCTAGATAGTGAATTCAGGACCAGCCTGTACTACAGAGCAGGACCCTGTCTCACAAAAAGGAAAAGAGAAAAAAGAAAAAATTAACCTTCAGTAAAAACCTACTAGCTGCCAAACACAAGCCTAAGAACTTTATATGTATTACTTATTTAAATTCTCGCAATAATCATGTGAGGCAAGATGAATAAAATGAAACATCACTACAAGTTTTTGAAAAACTGGACAATTTTCACTTCTAGATCAATGTACCCTTGTGGGTTATGATTCAAAACTACATGGGGAATAAAGTATTATAAAATTTTCAATTATTAAAAAATGATCAAACCTTTCAATATCACATGATAAAAAACATCTAGTTAGGCTCTACTAAAATGTTAAATTCAAATCAGATTTCCACATTTGAAAAAACAAAGTGGGGAAAGCCAGCCCAAATCATACAGAAGCAAAAGAGAACCCAAAGTATAAGATAAAGGAATATGTGCATAATCTAAAAAAAGTTAAGAAACAGATTAATAGCTCCAAAATTCAAATGGCCAAATATATCAAAAAAGATGCTTAGCTTCACCACTAAAAAAATTTAGAACAATGAGAAAATAACATCTAATACCAAGCTTTCTCTAGCTGGAGGTGTGCCTCAGTTGCAAATCCCTTGTCTAGGGTGTGCAAAGCCTGGATTTAATCCCTAGAACCACAAAAACAAACAAAAAATTTAAGTGTGACATTCTTCTGATAATGCTTGATGTTGAAAAGAATGCGAGAAAAGGGAGCCCTCCACTCACAACTGATTAGAGTTTAATTAGCACACTATAATATCCAGACTGGCAAACTGTACCAAAGTTTTACACATGCATTATCTTCTAATTCTATTATTCCACATCTGGAAATCAATCATAAGAAAGTACATTTTAAGAAAAGAAACAAATATGAAAAATATATTTCAGCACTGTTCATAAGGGGTAAAAATTAGAAATATCTCAATTGCTCACTTACATGAGATTGCTTAAATTAACTTCCATTTAATTGGGAAATTTTTTGTGATGTTGAAAAGAAAAAGTATAATGGAACTTAGTTTTGAATAAACCAAACTACAATATAGTTTTTGGAGCCAGGCATAGTGGTGCATTCCTTTAATCCTAACTACTCATAAGCCTGAAGTCGGAGGACAGTGAGCTCAAAGTACTACATCCATAGTGAGACCCAGTTTCAAAAACCAAAAATAGGGCTAGATGAATGGCTCAGTGGTTAAAGTGCTTGCCTAGCAAGCACTGAGTACCCAAGTTCGATTCCCCAGCACCACATAAGCTGGGCGTGGCAGTGCATGCCTGTAATCCCAGGACTCTTGAGGCTGAGGCAGGAGGATTGGCTTGAGTCCAAGGCCAGCCTGGGCTCCATAGTTCAGGACCAGCTTGGGCTACAGAGTGAGACCCTGTCTCACAAACAAAACAAAATACTCTGAAAATAATAAATAAATATTTCAAAAAATTTTTAAATCAAATGCAGCATTTTTTTTAAGGAGAAAAGAAAAACAGGTGTAGTAGCACACACATATAATTCCAGCACTTAGGTGGCGAAATCAGGAGGATCCTGAGTTCAAGGCCAGCCTGGACTACACAGTTCAAAGTCAGCCTGATATAAATATAGAGATTCTGTCACAGGACAATTAACACACACACAAAGAAAACAATGATGCTTAAGGACATGGGGGGAAGAAATAGAGATCAACAGATCACCTCATTAATGTTTTTGAAAAACTGAAACTGAAACCAGCAGCACAGTGGTGTACTCCCATAATCCTAACACTCTGAAAGGCTGAGGCAGGAAGATCACAAGCTTGAGCCCAGCCTGAGAAATTGTGCAATTCAGCCGGACCCTATGTCAAAATTTAAAAACAAACAAAAAAAATATTTTTAAGGGGGAAACAAGTTGGGGGTGTTGCTCAATAGTTAAAGTGCTTGCCTACCAACCTCAAGGACCTGGGTTTGATTCCCAGCACCACATCAAAATTAACCAGCATGGTGGTATATGCCTGTAATCCCAGCACTAGCTGTGAGTTTGAGGCCAGCTTGGGGTACACAATGACTCCAGGACCAGCCTGAAATACAGCAAAATCCAGTCTCAAGGAAAAAAAAAAAGGAAGTGGGGAGGCAGGGAGAGCTGGATGTACCTTACTACGAAGGTCTTGGCTTCATTCCTCAGTATGCATGCACAAAGAAGTAAATATTGACAAAAATATTTGGAAGGAAACACAACAAATGTGTTTTAAATGGTTATTTCTGGAGGAAACTACTGAATATAGAGAAAAGAAGACTTTCATAATCCACACTATATCTTCCAGTATTGTGTAGGGTGGGGGATATACTCAGTTCTGTTTGAAAAAAATAATGTATTTATAATGAACAAGTTTTACTTCTACTCTTTTAAAAAGGTAACTGAGATTAAATAAAGATGTTTAAGACTATAAAGAGGTTTTCTGAGTTAGGAGTAATTTTCCTTTTAACAGAAAATCAAACAAGAAGAAACAGATTAAAATACCAAAGTACAACTAGAATAAAATCAGATTTTATCAAAGAGATAATCTACCCCCAGAACTAGTTTAAAATTTTCCCTATTTAACTACAAAAGAAATTTAAGGACCAATAAGTATGGGGAGAAATGTTTACTCTCATTAAACATTGAGAAATGTAAATTAAAAGAAATATAAATTAAAATAATCAGACACCACTTTCCATCTATCAAAATGACAAAGATGAAATAAAATCATAATAGTATGACAAGGATAAGGGAAAATGGCATTCATATAAAGGTGAGAATGTGAACTGATTCAACTTTTCTGGTAGACAACTTGGTGATACAAATCAAAAGCCTTAAAATTATGAATATTTTAAGAAAATGTAATTCCACATCTAGAAATTTGTTTTATGTAACAAAGAAATCATGAATGTGAATAAAAATAAACATGATAAAGTAACAATGTTTATTCCTTAATTATAAAAAGTAAAGCCTGGAAACAATTCAAATATCCAATAATAAAAAACTGGTTAAACTATTCACATGTTAGTAAGCCTATGCTGTCATTAAAAATAATGCTGAAGAACAACATTTAATGATATGGAAAAATATTCATGATCTCTGTTAAACAGAAAAAAATCAGACTGCAAAACAGTATTGAATATGGTTCCATTTTTGTTGTAACTATTCACTCACAGGGAGCAAAAAAAACCATAACAAATGTATACCATATTCCAACATAATAAAAGGTAACTTAACCTTTAACCACTAGAATTAGGGGAGACTATTTATATTTTACTGGGTTTTTTTTTTCAGTATTAGGAACTGAATCTCTTTGCCTCACACATGCTAGGCAAGCACTCTACCACAGAACTACACTCTCAGCTCCTAAGGGCGACTATTTCCTAATTTTGTTGCCTTTTTCCAAATTTTATACAATGACTACATATATTTATAAAGAAAAAAACTTACTTACATATTATTTTATTGCCTAAGAAATTTTTACCTACCTGAAGGAGATAGACTACATCTGCTAATCTCCCAAGGGCCTTTCCAACTCTCTTACTGAAAACATAGCACGGAGAATACATCCTCTTCAGAGAAGCTAAAGAATGTATCTACTACTCCCACTCCTAAGTCTTCTATCCTAAAACACATCCATCTACCTTATTTCTCCTGCATTCATTCCTTTAGGCATTTATTCCATATCATACTCCCCCATACTTTCTTTAAAAACAAGGAAGCCTTCAGATAAAAATATTAACCATATGCATAGTGACCGGGGCAGTGTGGCAAAGAGCAAAGCTGTGAGGCTGAGCAGACCTCAGTTTCTGTACTGACTTTACCTCTAAACAACACGGTGACCTTAAACAAGTTTCAAATGACTTGACGTCTTCTGTATGACACAATCATCAGTGCCTACTTCAAAGGCTGCTGTGAGACTGAACCTACTTGCACAGTTAAATACCAACATGGAAGTAAATTGATAAACCCTATTCTCAAAAGGTTTTTTTTTTTCTTTTGAGAGAGTCTTGCTTTGTAGTCTGGGCTGACCTCAAACTTACGGCAATCTTCCTGCGTTAGTCACCCAAGTCCCAGTACGCACCACCATGTCTAGTTTATGTGATGCTAGAGAATTGAATCCAAGGCCTTGTGCTTCCAAGGCAAACACTTTAATGACTGCACCCCCCTGCCGCTGTTCACATTTATTAAGTAAAGTTATTTACTATAAAGTTATTTTTTAATATAACAGCACAAGGAAAAATTGAACCAAGTCTCATAAAATCTGTAGTAAATTTATTTAACTATAAGGAGAGGAAAAACATTTTTATTCTTTTGGAAAATGTTCTACAGTTTCTCATAGTACTCTGGAGACAGACCAACTAGAATTAGGAAATTATGTATCAGACATGTTAAAAAATGAAAAGGAAAAATCTCCTGAGCTAATGATATGATTTCACATTTCCAACTACTGTCTTTTTTTTTTTTTTTTTGAGTCAGGATCCTGCTCGGTAGTTCAGGCTAGTCCTGAACTCACCATGTAGCCCAGGTTGGCCTTGAACTCCAGGCTATCCTCCCACCTAAGCCTCTTGAGTGCTAGTATTACAGGCATGTGCCACCACGCCCAACTTATTCGGTGTTAAGGAATCAAACTCAGAACCCTGAGCTTGCTAGGCAAGCACTCTAACTGCTGTATTATTCCTGCAGCCCTCCAAATACTCTTAAGAAGTGGTTTCATGAAAGGGCTGAGGATGTAGCTCAACAATTAAAGCAAGTTCTATTCTCCAGCACCACATAAAGTAGACATGGTATTACGAGCTTGTAATCCCAGCACTCCAGCAGACTGAGCCAGGAGGATTGCCAAGAGTTCAAGGCCAGCCTAGACTACACAGAGATTTCAGAAGCAACCTGGACCACAGAGTGAGACCCTATCTCCAAAAAAAGTGATTTAATGAAAAGAGCAACTTCATTTTTGAGCACAACTACTATGGGGAACAGGATCAGCAAATTCAGAGAACACAGAATTACAATTCAAAATTATCACAACTTCTACATTTAGCCAAGTGAGAAAACCAACAAAAAACAAACACATAAATTATATAATGTCTTCTAGGGCATTTTCTTTTCCCTTTAAACAAAAGACATACTTTCTATTTATACTCTTTTACTGTTGCTCCATCATTTGGATCATTTGTTCCTATTTTGGTACAATCTATCCCTAAGGAGTTTCAATGAGTTGTGAAATAATTATTATGCACAAGCAAAAAGAAAAAAAAAAGAAATAAGAAAGAAAAAGGATTAACTGCAATTGCCACTACAACTGAGAAACTTGCATCTTGCACTTTTACCATGTAAATAATGCACAGATCCTGTGGGAACATGCCAAACACCAGGATTCTTAATTAATGGAGCTCTTTAATGTGCAAATCAGGAACAAATTGCAAGTTCTGACTTGCATTGATTATGAAAACATTAATTGAATGAACAAGACCCTAAGAAAGATAGAATCCCAAGTCTTCCAAGAGATCAAAAGAATACAAAGCTCTGTACACCACATAAATCTGACCAATGTCTAAAATGCAAACCTACACCTGAGTGCTCTCCCTAGCACACAACAATTTTTTAAATGACGACGACAACAAAACAATTTAATCAGAAAATAATCACTATAAAGGCATCTATTCTACCACTGTCTCACATTAAGCAAAAAAATGAATGCTTATTACAGAAGCACACAGACACTGCTTTCAGGGGGGAAAAACCATTTATACACACACACACACTTATACATCTATAGGTATAACAAAACAATGCTGTCTCTTTAAAAAGAAATTCATCCTATATAAATTATAGCCATAAACTTTTCCTGCAGTGCAGCCTAATTAATTCTTGTTCTATACACAAAGGGAAATGCTGGGTGACAAATGGGTGTGGAGCCAGAAAGCTGCCAGGTCTGCAAAACATTTTCTACTTCAATTTATAAGCAATTTTGCAGTAAATCATCAACCAGAACCTGGAATCTCAGGAATCTCTAAGTGTCCAAACCACATTATATCACTTCTCAAAGAAAGAAGGAAAAAGAGTTTAAAGACATCTCATTTTTCAGTTCTAACCCACATCAAAATCTAGAAGCTTTGTGTAATCTATTATTCTCTTCTGGGTAAGATTTTAGTACCAAGGATATATATTTCAAGCAAAAATGACACTATAGGTCGATGCAGCCCATTCCTCTATCCCTAGAAACACTGTATCATGTATCCATTACTGTAGGAAACGGTCCCAACATTATCTGGAAATAAGCACACAACTATCTGTATCCCTTCCCACAATCCAAGCGAAATGTCCACAATTCAGGGGAACTGAAGAAGGGTTTACCAGGGCACCAGTGGAAAATGGGTCGGAAGCACTTCAAGGAACCGAGGCTACAGGAGAGAAAAACAGAGGACACAAAAGGCGTACTGGCCTGTCGCTTTGCAGTCTTCCTCCCCACCTCTAATCTATGGCAGCCACCGGTCTGTTCTTTGTTCTGATAGTTTTATCTTCCCAGAATGTCATGTAAATGGAATTTTTAAATGTGTTCACTTTTTGAGATTACCATTTTTCACTTTGAATAATATCTTAAAGATTTATTCTTCTTTATTGCTGAGTACTGTTATCACAATTTTGTTTTATTGTTATTTTGAGACAGGGTCTCACTCTGTAGTAGAGGCTGGTCCTGAACTCTCTAAGTAGCCCAGGTTAGTCTTAAACTCACAGCAATCCTCCTGCATCAGCCTCCTGAATGCTGGAATTACAAGTGTTCACCACCATGCATGGTTTATGTACAATTTGTTTATCCATTTGCCCGATATATTAGAAGGGTATCTGAACTGTTTTCAGTTTTGCTGGTTATGAATAAAGCTGCTACAAATACACATTTACAAGTCTGTGGGTGAACATGTTTTCATTTTTCTAAACTGTTTTTTCTTTCTTTTCTTCATTTTTTTTTTTAGACAAGGTCTCACTTGTAGCTCAGGCTGGTCCTGAGCTCACTCACTATGGAGCCCAGCCCAGCCTTAGCAATCCTCCTACCTCCACTTATGTGGTGCTGGGGAATCGACCCTAGGGCTTCGCACTTTAACTGCTGTGCCATTCCTCCAGCCCCTCTGCACTGTTTTTCTAAAATGGCTGTTCTCACTGCACCAGCAAAATGGGAAAGCCCAGTTGCTCTGCATCCTTGTTAGCACTTAGTATTGTCAAGTGTGTTTGTTTTCAGTCATATTCTAACAGGAATGTAGAGGTATTTCATTGTGGTTTTAATTTGTATCTCCCTAAATACTAATCATTATGATTATGCTAAATATTTCATGTGCTTATTTATCACCATATTTCTTCAGTAAAGGGCCTATTAAAATCTTTTGCCTCTGTTTTTAAATGAGTAATTTTTATTGTTGAGTTTTAAAAGTTCTTTATATATTCTGGCATAAATCCTTTGTTAGATACGCGACTTGAAAATATTTCATCCTAATCCGCAGCTTGTTTTTTGTTGTTGTTGTTGCTCTGGTAAGACATCTTTCACAGACCAAAAGATTTTAATTCTGATTTACTACCCTCACTCACATCTTCTTTTAAGGATTATGCTTTTGATATGTTCTCTAAAAACTGCCTATCCCAAAGTCAGGAAGATTGTTCTCTAATACAAATACTTCATAGTTTTGTTTTACATTTTAATAAATATAAATTCACTTGTGTAAATGTTTTATATAAAGTATAAAGTGAAGTTCATTTTTTCCAAGTAAACAGTACTATTTGTCAAAATGACTATTCTTTCTCCAACGAAAAAAACTGCACCCTTGCAAAAGACTGAAGCAACTTTTTAAAAGAAATAAACCCCAAAAAAGGATGAAGAACAAAAGGGATGACAGTAACTCAGTCTTGCAACCTACAAAATTCAATGGCTACACAATTATTAAGATGCCTAAAATTAAAACAACTGACCAATTATTTACAAGGATGTGCAGCACCCAGACTTTTAATACTTCTCATGGGATTGTAAAATGGTACTTAATCACTTCAGAAAACTGCTTGGCAGGTTTTTTTTGACAGTTACACATATACTTAACATGGGACCTAGGCATTCCATTCTTAGTTACCCAAAGTTTGTATCCATGAAAAAACATGTAAATAAATGTTTGTGTGGCTTTATTGTAACAGCCCAGAACTGGAAATAAAACAAACCATTTATAAAAAGACACAAATGGAATACTATTTACCAAGAAAATGGCAAGGAACTCTTGACATACTAAAAAAAATATGGATGAATCTCAAAATAATTATACTGAGTGAAAGCTAAACCAAAGTAGAGTATAAACTTTATGACCATATAAATTTCTGGGCTAGATGTGTAGCTAAGTAGTACAGTTACACATCTAGCCCAGAAATTTATATGGTTTGCCTAGCAGGCATGAGGCCTTGAGTTCAATCCCTGGCACCACAGAAAAAAATGAAATAAAATTCTATAAAATGCAAAATAATTTA